>JAUZST010008906.1:0-13294 GCA_034779995.1 Parotocinclus haroldoi
GGAGGAAACCGGAGTACCTGGAGTAAACCCACGCAGACACGGGGAGAACATGCAGACTCCGCACAGAAAGGACCCAGACCACTCCACCCTAGGTTTGAACCCGGGACCCGTAGACATTACAGTCGATAATAATATTAAATACTGTAAAAATTATGCTTGAATTTAATTTGAGGGAGCACAGCATAATACGAGAATTAGAATTACTGTCAGTGAACTCAAATGTACAACATAAGAACTGAAGTCTATTTAAAACATGCAGCCAGAAGTGAGTGTGTGTTGATTGTGAGTTTAGAAAGACCAATGGGCTTGCCTAGTGAATTGTGATAGACACTGTCCTTTAGGCAGCTGGTACCGTTTCAGATGCTCCTGCACCATTTGCCAGCTGGCAACAATCTGAAGAGGTCTCAGCTGTGCCATTTCCTGTAGATGTTGGACATAAGTGGGTGATGCGCTGAGCTGATTACACCTCCCTCAGGAGGTTTTAGTGGTTTGATACTGTGCAGTTGCTGTTTAAGGCTGACAATACTGACCAGGATGATTTAGAAAGTGATTTTGCAGATGCTGGGAGGGGATACGGAAGGCAAGAAGCACTGGGTCAGGTGAAGTCCGTCTCCACCTAATGAATGCTTGTTTCTGATCCACTTTAAAATAGCTTCAAAGTTTTGAATGTTCTCTATCATGGCAGTATAGTGACATTTATGCTGACCTCTTCTGCCAGCAAGCACAGAAATTATCCAGGCATTCAGGTCCAGATTGTATCTAGTAAGTTATTAAGTATCTAAAAAAAATCAGTAGCCTAAGGTTTTGGAAGGGGAGGGGGGTGTCGGTGCGTCTTTCTCGCTCTTTTTTCAGGGTGAACCAAACGACTTTTGTGCACATTTCAGATGAACAACTGTATGTATGTATTTATTAACGCAGTGAAATTCACTATATGGATTTGTAGCCTAAATTATATGCGTTGTACTCACGCGTGCAGCCGGCATGCATATGCCCCGCCACAAACACACACACACACACACACACACACATACACACACACACAGAACAACACAGTATGAACAAACTCTATGAAGCAATTTCAAAAGGTTTGTTTTCTGTGGTGCTCTAGTGGTTAAGGTACTGACTGGACTATGGACCAGAAGGTCCAGGGTTCAAATCCTACCTCTGCCACAGTTGGGTCCCTGAGCAAGGCCCTTAACCCGCAATTGCTTGGATTGTGAGACTGTATTAATTATAAGTCGCTCTGGATAAGGGCGTCTGCTAAATGACATAATTGTAAATAAATGTAAATGTACACCAGCACCAGCTGTGGTGGCATCAGTTACTCTAACCAGTATTCAATTCCTGACCTCAACAACTGACATGCTTATTTTCCACGAACTTGTATCTACAATATGTGGAATAGATTTGTAAATAGTAATGACCAAGTCCAAATCTGAATGCCTGGTATGGAAGTACAGCACGTTCCTCTAGACCATTCGCTCTCTTGATGCTAATATTATCTCAAGGGTTTTCCTATCATTGCTATAATGAAGACACTGAATTCATCCCGCCCTTCCCTTTGTCATACGCTCAGGTCTCGACTCTCACCTCAGCATCAGTTCACTGGACATCTCATATCTCACCCTGCACGTTTGTTCGTCATCAGTAAGACTGAGCTGCTCTACGGCCTGGAAAATATTCCCACATTGTGATCCTGCCATTTCCCTGGAGAAATCTCAGCTCACGTTCTCAAAAACCTCAGAGAACAGGATAGCCAGCTAGAATTAATAACTCACGTCGCTATTACCCTACGACGTAAAGACGATTTCAGTCCATGGAGGCCGACTGGGTGCGTCTCCAGTCTTTTGTCGGTTCTTGGCCTTGCAGGTCTTCTAATGCATACCCTCAGAAATGATTTCTGTAACCCCAGTGCTGCTTCCCTTCTCTGGCCTCCTGTAGCTGCCAAATAAAATTATGACCCCGGTGCTTGCCTACGAAGCCAAAAATAGACCAGCCCTCATCTAGCTAAAGGATAAAGATTGGTTAAATCATACTTGGTTCTTTAAACCTCCTGACCCTCAAACAAGGCCGTGTTGACCTCTAAAATCATGAGAAAGAAAGTATCAAGGCCTTAACAATAACATGTAATTCTCTCCAAGTGTCTTATTGTTTGGTCCTTGCCCTTTGAGACGTCCACCGGTCAGCAATGTGTGGTCTGTGTAGGGTCCTACTGAACATCACTGGCTTTCTTGAGTTACTAAATAGGTTTTCTTTTGAAGGCTTAATATTATTCCACATTTAAATGCGACATTTTCAAATAAAGTAATAAAAAGCTTCTGTGCAACCTGTAATTTGGTGACTCTCAGGCCAATCAGATCGTTCAGACTATTCCATGATGGCCATCGATTCCTTCTCTGTTGCATTACACAGATGTCCTTTGTATAACTGATCCAGGTCCTCCCTAGATGAATTTGACTTTAGTTTTTTTTTTTTTTTTTGAAAGATTTGCATTTGAAAGGAGGAAAAGCGGACAGTCTGCTTTAAACATGTTCTCCCTTTCTCAGTACCTACCAGTTGGGGTCTATTGATTTTCGTTAGAGATACGGGGCTAGCGTCAGGGTGGCGTTTCCGTTAAAAGTCTTTAATCGCTGTCAATAAGAAAGCTTTTCAACAGAGAGGAGGAACAAATGGTTCTCTGAGTCAGGATGTCAGGTTCTATTGATCACAGTAAAATGCACATGATGTATTCTGATATTATTAGGTATAGGATGATCCTTTCACAGATGTCCTTGTATTGTAGTTCGAGATAGACCTTAATTTTGTCCAACAAACGTGCTAGACAAGTGAACAAGTGAACAAATTGGGCCTATGGATCCTTAGGAGTGCAAGACCTTTGCCCAATATAGTGATACATTTAAAATTGTACCTTGGTTATGATATATGTGTGTGTATGTGTATGTGTATGTGTGTGTGTGTGTGTGTGTGTGTGTGTGTGTGTGTGTGTGTGTGTGTACACGTACACTTATGTAAAATAGATCTTTCTCCTTTGTCTGAAATATTGGTTTGTAAGCAAAACCCTTTAAACGCCCTTTCCATTTGGCAGATTATCACAGAATATAAATGAAACTGTGTAAAGTTATGTCAGTTAAACTTTCTGAATGTGTTTATGTTTGAATGTGTTTACGTGTTTTTATTCATTTTTGGTTAATCTTCCAGCCCTAGATGCTATTAAGTAAATGTGTGACAGGTAAGAGGAATCAATTCACATGTGAAGGGGATGGCCAGTGTTAAAGTGCTGGGTCAGTAGGGGATTCAGACATAGTAACTGTAATTGTTAGAGTTAAAATTAGGTGCCATCATCGAACAATGCCAATAGAACTAGAAAGTAAATTCTTCATCGTCTGTATTGTTTGAAGTCTCAGAACTCCGCCATTATCCGTCACTAATAGTAATAATAATAATAATAATATCTAGGTGATATAGATTTACAGCGTGTTCAGCTGACTTACTCAGACATGAGAAGTTTGCTTCTGTATCGAGTTAAATTTTAATTTAGATTTAGACTTAGCGTTTTATAATCAAGGTTTTTATTACATATGATGCAACAATCCCTGTGAAAAATGGATCCATCCATTACAGTGAAATAAGAACCTATGAATATAGGCACATGTGTGTATACACACACACACACACACACACACACACACCTGCCGCTGGGCATTCAATCCGTCTCTGTCTTGGTGTTAAACAACCTTGCTGCCAGTAAGCGCTCAATCACAATGCATGTTATCCCTGATATGGCAAAATGAAGAGTAATGATGGAAGCGTGATACAGGCTGATGGGGAGTAAATGGAGACGTGACCAGGGTGACCCTTAGATCTGGAATACAAATAGGCAAGTGTGTGCTTCAAGCTTCAGTCTGGTCTGGGATCAGAAACAGTGATGTGTTATCTAATCAAATTAATTCACTGTAGTATTATAACATGCCTACGTTTGTTCATAAGCAGACAAATTCTTGGTGGCCAAACTTTTGAAACCACTAAGCTGAAATATGAAACGTTACGTTACTTTTTTATGGGTTTGCGTCTGCGGTCTTGAGTTTTGTTATTGTTACCTCAAATGAATTGGTTACAGATCGCTTGTCCAGCGTCTCTCGAGATTATGAAATGATTCCTGCCCAAGTGACCGAACGCATCTGCACTGAACAGGAACCCAGTTTTTAATTACTTAATTTTTTTATTACCATTAAAATTTTTAATAATAGTTCGCTTAATAACACTTGCTTTTCGATCTGTCGACCTGCACCTGTCGACCTCCACTTTCTGGTTTCCATCCCAGACCTTCTCACATGTCTTGACCCAACTGCAATACGGGGCAATCACGTTCTCCAGCGTATGAATTCCTCTCACCTGTCCTGAATTTCACTTAATCACATCCTCATAAGAACTGCTCCAAGCCGTGCACCTCTGGAATGTGTTTATGCTCCGAATTCCCTAAGCTTCCCTTGTTGCCCTGTGCATTTTACTCTGGTCGAACTTATATAGTATATATAAAATATATTTTTAATGAATTTCAAAGCATCTCAACTTATGCTTACTATCTTTATTTTATTATCATCTCATACCAGGGATCTGTGATTATTAGAGTGAGCCAATTTGGGCCGTAATAGCTAAATAAATACTAACACTGTGCTTTATTAAACATCACAATGCATCAAAACTACTATCTTATTTGAAGCCTAAACCTTAAAGAACCCAGTTATGAAGTAATAGACTCACTAAAATGATCTGCATAATGACTTGGAAACACAGTCTGTCCATCCTGATCAATAGCATCATCTTTCGAGCTCTGGAAGTGCTTTCTCTGTTGAGATTAATACCGGTCAATCATTCTATTTCTGTGACTCATCAGGGAGAGGGCCTTTTTCTCGTATAGGAACCGTTAACCATTAGTAATCAAAGTCTGGTTGGTTCATACAAAGTCTTGCAAATCCCTGAAGTCCTGGCCAATCAGAGAGGTTTCTTGACCCTATTGTCCTGAACAGAACACTGCCAGTCACTTTTTATCCTTTTCGTTTCCACTTCAGACTTAACAAACTGATCAGTTATTTGAGTAGGTGGGCAAAAAGGTTGGGCCACCCAGTACGTGCAGGGTGTACCTACAGTTAATGATATGCATGCCGTCCGATTGGCGTTAAGTGACATGCTTATTCAGTTGCCACCAGGTCAACCCAACTTCACCAAACCTGATTTTTCACCATTTAAGATTGGCATCATGCCCTCTCCTATAAATAGTAAGAAGCAATCTGTGAAAAGAATAAATAAAACTGACAGTATCGTTTAAAAACGTGACAAGGTAAGACGAGGGGAAATTTCAAAAACGCGTGTTTAGGCTTCTTGGGAATATTAATATGATCGTTAAATGGCTCTACGCTTACACCCAGCTTTAAGTCTAGCCTCAGTAACCTAAAGTCAGTTTTTTTTTTCTCTGAGAATCCATCACATTGCTAAAGTTGTGTGAATAATCTGTCCACGCAAAGACAGAGATGTGCAACCCACACGCACAAATGGTGCCGAAAAATGGAAGATGGAGCAAGGAAAAGATTGCAGCAGCCTGTTTGCCCAGGTTGAGAATTTTATTATACAGGCAGTTGCCATTTTACGATGAATATACGTTCCAAACAAATCCATTGTTTAGTGAAGGTACTGCAAATGGAGGAGTGTATTATGTTATTGTATATATCATAGCACAACCTACCTTAAACGTGCTTAACATACACTGTATTGGCAAAAGTATTTGCTCACCTGTCTTGACTCACATGTGAGCTCTAGCGACATGCCATTCCTAATCCATAGTGTTCAATATGACGTTGGTCCAGCCTTTGCAGCTAGAACAGCTTCCTCTCTTTTGTGAAGGCTGTCCACAAAGTTTAGGAGCGTGTTTATGGGGATTTCTGACCATTCTTCCACAAGCGCATTTATGAGGTCACATGCTGATGGTGGTCGAGAAGGCCTGGCTCTCTTTCTCCGCTCTAATTCATCCCAAAGGTGTTCTATCGGGTTGGGGTCAGGATTCTGTGCAGGTCAGTCAAGTTCATCTTAACCATCCATGTCTTTATGGACCTTGCTTTGTGCACTGGTGCACAGCCATGTTGGAAGAGGAAGGGGCCAACTTTAAACTGTTCCCACAAAGTCGGTAGCATGGAATTGTCCAAAATGTCCTGGTATGCTGAAGCATTCAGAGTTTCTTTCACTGGACCTAAGGGGCCAAGCCCAGCTCCTGAAAAACAACCCCACACCATAATCCCAACGTATGGCTTGGATGCACCTGCTCGACCATGGAAACCCATTCCATGAAGCTCTCTGTGCATTGTTCTCGAGCTGATCTGAAGGCCACATGAAGTTTGGAACTCTGTAGTGATTGACCATGCAGAAAGTTGGCGACCTTTTCGCACAATGAGCTACAGCATCCACTGACCCCTCTCCGTCAGTTTTACGTGGCCTATCACTTCGTGGCTAAGTTGCTGTCGTTCCCAAACACTTCCATTTGACGGTTGATTGGAGCGAGGAAATTTGTTATCACTGTTTGCTATCACTGTTCCACCCTGGAATTCGCTGAGCTCCTGAGAGCGACCCATTCTTTCATAAATGCTTGTAAAAACAGTCTGCATGTCTAGGTGCTTAGTTTTATACACCCGTGGCCATGGAAGTGATTGGAACACCTGATTCAGATCATTTGGATGAATGAGCAAATACTTTTGGCAATATAGCGTATATTGAAATGATCAATTCAGTTATTTTGAAAGTGCAAACCCAGAGGCTGATCATTTGATCAGTCTCATGTGTCCGGTTCCGTTCCGGTCATAGATGGACAGTAACACAAACCTCAAACGCGTGAAAAACGGACTGCTTTCACCGACATTCAGTCACCATTCAATTCTGTTTTAAACACAATTCCAGATTTAAAGTGGACCGTGTGTTGGTATATTGGACAGAGCAGTGCTAACACTAATGCCGAGGACGTGTTCAGTATCAGTTGTGCTCCAATGTGCACTAAAGAGTATTTTCCTATATTGCTCTATTCCAGAATGAGTAAGAGATCAATACATCGTCTTATGTGTTCTAGTTCTTCTTAGTGAGTGAATGCTGTCTTCGATATGCATGAGAAAACTAAGCAGTGAAGGAAGAACTCTGAAAACACAACAGTGAGATCTAAAGCTGCATCACCACACTTAATCTGTACATATAATTCTTTATGTCCCGCACTGCCGATTTCCTCATTTAGCACAGGACTGTGCAAGAATGTTTATCAGTTACCCGGGGAAAACCAAAATTCAAACGGCGGTTTCTGTCCACTGTGTAGTTATGTGTGTTATTGGATTCTCATTGAATCCCTATATTACATTTAGGCCAGGCATCACATGGACTCCTGATTGGCCGTGGCCAGGGGAGTCATACCTTGTTATACCCATCCTGGGTGTGCTTCGGCCACATAAGTACCTGTATAGGCTCTGGATCTCATCACGTCCAAGACGACCCTAGTTGTACAAGCAAGGACACGACGGGGAAATAATAATCTTGGTTTCATGTTAATGCTTTGCACAATTAGTTATGCCTTGCATTTGTTTCATAGCGTGACTAAGTTATATGAGAATGCTTGTGGATTCTCATCATATCCTCCAGTTTACCTCAGGCCAACCTCTTGACCCACTTAAGCATGCAGTCTATTTTTCATGTTGTTGTCGAAGATGAAAGCTCAAGAGGTGAGCGTGGACCACTCAATTTTTCTCGAAGAGAAACTGTTTATTGCTTCTTTTTTTTTAAAGTGGAATGGACGAAGTTGTCAATCAGACACTCTTCACGCCGGAGCTTTTTGTGCTATTGCTTGTCAGGATTTCTCTCTCTCTCTCTTTCTCTCTCTCTCTCTCTCTCTCTCTCTCTCTTTCATACACATTCACACACACACACGCTTCATTCTATATTGTCTTCGTTCATATTTCCATGCCTCAGTGTAGTCCTGGTGTGCTTATTCCCAATAAATATGCAGTTAACAGCCTTTATGGAAAACGTAGGAGCAGCCACGAGCGTAAACAAATAACCCAGCTGATGCATTATTAATGGATATGGGGTGCTATGCAGCCGGAGCTAGCATCTAGCCTACCTTTTCCGCGTCAGCCCTCTCTAAACGATGTATTAGCATCGTCTAAAAGTGCGTCCTGTGCTGTATTTTGGTTGCTGGTTTACAGCAGCGCACTTGTAGCAGCTATAAATGCACACCTGAATCTTGGACTGCAGTTCACTGTTATAGCTTGTATCAAGCAGAAAACTCCTTTTTGCACCGCTGATCTGGTCATGTTATTACCACAGGCCTAGCCCCCAGCCTGAGGGGAACCAAAACCGGACCTCTCTCTGTTTGCTGTGTCTCCTTACCATCCTGGACATGCTTAGAACAGCAACAGACATTTAGATCCAGTTCTCTACCAAGTGATGAACTAATCTGGTTTGAACCATGTGTAGAGACAAGGCCAGTCCCCAAATCTTGGTGCTTTGCGGGATGCCATAGTCACACAACTGGCCCAATGGTGCCCTCATAGAAAAAAGAAATGAGTTAATGTCTCTTTACCATAGTCCAACACTTTCTGGTATCTAACCAGTATCTCAATTGCAGTGTTTTTGCAGCATCGTTACATGTAAGGCAAATTAATTTATTCCCCTTCATCGTTCACTCTAACTACAAAGCGAAGTCCCTCAGCACAGACCCCAACATCTCTCTACCTATTTTGCTCTCTAGACAAGTCATGTACTAGTTTCTAGCATTTGCATATATCCCAGCAGCCTTACACAGACTGGATGTCTTGAATATGATTGTATACAGCACTGTGCAAAAGTATTAGGCCACCATTCGTTTTGTTGCTTTAGCAGCAATTTATTGAAAAGTAAAAAAAGCATAATTTTTCAGAACAAAATGTCAGGCCAACACCAGTATTTGGTATGGCCTTCCTTGGCATTAAGCACATCTTGAACTCTTTTGAGCGAGACTGTTTTGAAATGTTCTGAAATAATCTTCTGCTATAGTATAGTTCACAGAGTTCTTTAGATTTCATTTGTCTTTGATTTTTTTTTTCCTGTCCACATCTGTTTTTTAATACTGCATACATTCCTATGTGTTATATCAACAGAGAGACTGATAAATAGATATAAATAGTCATTATACCACATCAAATGGTGGTCCAAAACTTTTGCACACTGCTGTGTGTACACTAGTCCTGGATCTGAATATTCTGGTATTTGAATATTTGTTTGTTGAGAAGATATTCATTGTTAATTTTGGTGTTCGGTTATTAGTTTTCTCCTTCTCTCCATGATGATGTTCATTAGCCGCTGTAATACCGCTTTGTAGCTTGAGATGGCACTGTTACTTTGACTGAATGTAAAACAGTAGAAGAAGAGCTGCGGAGAACATTTTCATACTGTGAAATGTAGTAGACATTTAAAACATTATTTTCTGAGTGACTCAACAACACACATTATTTGTACTTGCTTGTAAGGGATAAAAATGGCTCAAACAGGGGTTGAAAAAATAAACGCTTTACAGGGGATTGGAACCAGCCAACCGTGGGGGATTTGAACCAGTGGGCTACTGAGCGACTAATTTGTCTTAGGAAAATGTTCGTAAAAAACAGCAACCAAAAAACAAAGCAAAATGAGGCTTCAAATATTCACTACCAATCAGTGATGAGTATCTGGAGCTCAAAAATGTGGTCCGGCCCTAGTTCACAGCATTTGATTTATTAATATTCAATCAGAGTTGATGTAGCGTTTGATTGACCAGGTGAGAACCTGCGAAGGGGTGTTGTTGAAATGATGTCAGGGTACTTGAACGCATTGTCTTTAAAAGTCTAGCTCTTACAGACATCGACAGCTTCGTAATTCATTGTCATAAGAAAAATAGCTTTCAGGCTTCTCCTACTTACCAAGTCCATACACTGCTGTTTTCTTTTCTCTGCCCCTTAATGATGTCTTTGATCAGTCCTTCCTACTCAGTCCATTATAGCCCTTTCAGGGACTGGGTTCCAGATGAGAAAGCTGTACCTTGTTTTAAATAATGGAGGTGTAGAGGTGTACTATACAAAATATAAAACCCATATGACCAGGATGACAAGGCAATTTTGCATGCATGATTTCTGCCAGTGTTACATGTGACATAAAATACCTCAGTGGAATAGATAGGGACGTGTCAAATCAGATATTGATCCAGGCAATCTTGGCTTGATACCAAGGCTTAGTGTCAGGTTAAATCCCTTGGGAAGGCGAGTCAGCACAATGGCGAGGCATGTATGCTTGATGCCATACAGCTTCAGGAGTTTGCACCGGGTAAACTGTGTGTGTGTGTGTGTGTGTGTGTGTGTGTGTGTGTGTGTGTATATATATATATATATATATATATACAAACCCTATATATACTAGAATTAAAAAACAGGTTTACACCCTTGTTTTATGGTCAGGGTCCACAGCCCAGTTCATTACAAAGGGGGTTCTAGATGATTCTCTAATTGAAATTGAATTAATGACTGTACACTTACACATAATCAAGATAAAGCACTAACAAAATAATGGTTATGCTTACATTACTGTGCAAAAGTCTTAGGCCACTAATAGATTAGATACACCATCATTTTAGCAGTACATCTTTATTAATCAGTCTCTGTATTGTAAAACAACCAGAGAATTCAGAACATTTTTATGCAGAATTGATACCCGGAACAGAAAAAGATGTCACGAAAACACACTTGAGGAACAGCAAAGACTGGCAGCTTCATCAGGATGTTTAGCATGTTTGCCAAGTTGCCATGCAGTCTAAAGAAACTTGATCAGGAATGATCTTTTTGCAAGGGGCACAGGGTGAAAAGCCACCATTTTCCAGAGCGAATTCCAATTGAATCCCTCCTGCCTTTCACTCTTGGCCAATCACACATGAACGATGATGCCACAATGGCTTGAACCCAGGTCACTGGTGGTGGCCTCGGTGCGTCTCAGGGGTTTGTCGCAATGGTGACGATACAGTGTTTAGCATAACCTTCCCTTCCTTACACCTGAGCATGATTGGGTTGCCATATTGACCATTTTACAGTCTGAAATTACAGTTTGATCAGGAAAGCTCTTTTTTAGAAGAACTTTTTGGAAGAAAAACAGGGTGAAAAAGCTAAGCTATGCTGCAGCTCGCAAAGATTGTAATGAGGATCAGTGGAAAAAAAGATCATAGAGCGACAAATCCAAGTGTTAAATGTTTGGGTCCAGTCATTGTCAACAGAAGTAGTCATTAAAGCGGTGCCAAAACAACAAATCTAATGTGGCTTTTGCACAGTACCATATATTATCAATCAGTCACATTTTACTGATGGTTCTAAAATGGAAAACAAAGTTTCAGCAGCAATAGTAGCTGGACAACATGAATTAAGAGTGGATTTACTGCAACACGGCTCAATCTACACAGCTGAAGCATACGCTTTTCTAATGGCAGTCGACCACGCTGTAACCACACAACAACGTAAAACCATGATATGCTCCGACTCCAAATCCTGTCTGCAATCCCGGATAGCAAGGAAAACATCAAAGGTCCAAATGGCAAACTGTCAACTCCCACTAACTAATAAAGCCCCTAATACTTAAATACATACAAGAAAAGTGGCAAGAACAATGGAATACCCAAGAAAGCAATAAACTGTATGAGCTCAACCCCAAAACAATCTACAATCCCAAAACATATCTAGATAACAGATCCAGTGTGAGGAATGCATAAAAAAAACTATCACTATTAAATACCTATTAGCCTAATGGCCGAAATACCTATCTGTAAAACTAAAGGTACAAATACAAATCAAATACATTTAACTGACATTTTCAACAAAGATGAGGCAAATAGTACTACATTTTTTTGACCATCACTAAACTGAGAGCCCACATTTAGGTACAAGATAACCCTAGACAGCACTCTAAGACTGCCACGAAATGGTCAAAGAGCTGAAGTGGTGTTAAACCCCACCAACCAACCAACCAATCCAGTTAAAGCTTAGTTGTGGCACCTTTAAAGCTTAAACATCAGTCCAGAACCTGTGCCATTTATCCATAAATACAGCTATGAACGAATACAGGGCGTCTAGAAATCCACACAAATCGTCTGATGCTGTGCGGATTCAGGTTTCCTTCAGTGCTTGCATGCTTTGTATGCTTTCTTTCCTTGCACTCACCATGCCACTCACTGAAGACAGAAGTATGACGTATGACAGATGGCCGGACGGCAGACATTCAGATGTACGCTTCCTACAAAGCTAAATTGAATTGCCTGGATTATGGAAAATTACAATCTCAGTCTGTGCCGCACAAGTCCAGTTAACCTGCTGAGTCATCTGAGTGATTGGGTTTTTTAGATATATATATATATATATATATGAGCAGTAGGAGAAATCACTGCTGTTTTACAAACGACTCCACATCTATTTGGTGACAGCTTAGTGAGCTGGCACATTGCATTCAGCGCTGAGCTCGTAACCATGCGAATAATGACGACGCACTCTGTGCTGCGCAGCTTTCATCTCCGTGCCGCTGTTTTATTCGAACTCGTACGACGCTAGGAAGACAGAGATGTGTTTTCTGAAAATCGGACCATTTCTCAGGAAACATTTCATTTCCCCTAGACTCAGGCACATGCAGAATAAACGTATGAAATCTAAAATATGAATTGAATGCTCCTCAGATACACTACCTGATTAAACCGTGTATTCAATATAAAGGTATTTCCGTTCTGCACATTCTAAACAGGTGCACGTAATCCTGTAATGTCTGCAGACAAAAGCTTGCAGTACAAAAAGTCTCATACAAAAGAGCTCAGTGACTAAAAATGACAGTTGCAGGATGCCAAGTCTATATCACCTCATATTTCAGAGCTGCTCTTATAAGCTCCAAACACTGATACTGGAAACTGGAAATAGAGCAACAGTGCAGATTCTGCAAAATTGGGCCCAATAAACACGTCTAACCTGCTTGTTTTCAAAATGTTCAACACCATTATCAATTTCATACCTATATTTTGAGAA
Source organism: Parotocinclus haroldoi (assembly GCA_034779995.1). Lineage (NCBI taxonomy): Eukaryota > Metazoa > Chordata > Actinopteri > Siluriformes > Loricariidae > Parotocinclus > Parotocinclus haroldoi. The sequence continues at coordinate 13,077 of JAUZST010008906.1, forward strand.
ACTATACTTTCTGGAGACTTCCCAACTGCGGGGATCGACCAGAAAGATGAATGAACATGTACTGCTCACAAAAATGAGATTTTCCTAATTTTGAGCAGTGTATTTATTTAATTGCAGATCTACAGTGCCTTTTATCCTGCAATTTTATCTATCTATCTATCTATCTATCTATCTATCTATCTATCTATCTATCTATCTATCTATCTATCTATCTATCT
>JAUZST010008907.1:0-13293 GCA_034779995.1 Parotocinclus haroldoi
GTGTGTGTGTGTGTGTGTGTGTGTGTGTGTGTGTGTGTGTGTGTGTGTGTGTGTGTGTGTGTGTGTGTGAGTGTATGAGAGAGAGAGCGACAGAGAGAGTGAGAGTGAGTGAAGGGGGTTGGGAACCAATCACAATCTATAAAAGAATATATCATACCTACCAACCGGGTCACCTTCGCCTCCTCACCAAGATCATTTCTGAATCACTCATAATATAAAACTCATACCTAGGAGTGTTTATGCTAAGTCAGAATTAAGCTATTTTAGAATATTAAGCATCCCTGGAAACTATCTGAGTAGCAGCTATACAGTAAAACACACATTTACATATGTAATATTATAATATAGTGTTACAGCATTTACTTTCATGAAAACCATACAAAAAACTTTAAAAAGCAACAACACAACTGTGTTCTTGTTTTTAGGGGTACTTGGAAGCACCTTAAAGATGCTTAAGCATCTCTAAAAATGAATAGACGCATATGCTCATCAGTTTGGAAAAAAAGCAAAACCGGAAAATAAAAAATAGGAAATAACATTAGCATCATGGATTGTCCTTCATGGAACTGTCAGAATATTGTACTCGTAGTGAAACCTTATGTCTGCGGTTGTCTAATGATGACAGATGGCCTGTGTTATATGTGAGAAACAATGATGCATGATTCTGAAAACTTGCACCATGCTTGTACCAACAGAAGTGACTTCGAGTTTCTATTTTAGGTTTTCAGAGTGAAAAGTAGAGCTTCTTCTTCCACTGTCCCAATATTTTTAACTAAAAAATATATACTGCAGCTTTAGTACACCTAAAGTCATCTCAATATCGCACTTAATGCCATGGGCATTCATTTGCAATTGGTCTTTTCTGCTATATTAACATCCCAGGAAAGGTTTTCCACTTTTGTTCTGGGATTTGCTTCCTTTCAGTCATACAAGCATTAGTGGTACCTGAGAATGATGTTGGGAAACTAGGCTTTCTCAGTCAGTCAAATTGTCTAGACCGTTTACGTCATTTAGCAGACGCCCTTACCCAGAGCGATTTACAATTAATACAGTCTTACAATCCAAGGGACCCAACTGTGGCAGAGGTGGGATTTGAACCCTGGCCCTTCTGGACCATAGGTACTGTACAGTACTGTAACCACTAGGCCACCACAGTCCCACAGACCATAGTACTTTCACTACTTGATAACCATTAATTCTATACTTGATAGCCATTTTAATTCAGAATTTAATTCTGGCCCACATAATAGCACCACACCATCTCCATGAGAAACAAACTCTTGACAAGTAGCGGTAGCTCTTTTTCTGAGGTCTTCAGAAATCTTCTGTGATGATCCACTTCCACAGACATGTTGTGGAGATCACACACACCTGATTGTCATTCCATTGGTTGAAAACACCTGACTCTGATTCCAACTTTGACATTAACTGCCAATATTAAATGGAGTCATATAAATGCAGAAATACACTAAGGATTATAAACACATTTAAGCACCAAAGTAGCATTTAAATGTTAACAATTAAGCTGTAAGCCCTAGGCCACCGCAGTCCCACAGACCATAGTTCTTCCTCTACCTTACAATATACTTGATAACATGTAAGACATTCACTGCTAGTCAGAAGTTTTAGCGCCCATCTATGTTTACAGATTCTTTTAAGACTCTTGCCATTTAATGTTTTAATGTACCTTGACAGTTGTAACCCCAGCTAGCATCCCATCCAGCGACTTGCTCTTTCACATGCCCTCTCATTCCCTTACCGTGCTCAGATGGGCCTACCTATTAGTCCCTTTACCTATTAATTAACATCACCCTTGCGATATTTTGGAACTCAACCAAAACACCCAACTTCTATCCAGTATATACTAAACCAGCTACAACACCAAAACATTTGGCACTATATGGAAAATGCATATTTATGCACTGCATAAAAATATACATGCAGTATTTCTTACATGTACTTTGACTTTTATTTCATCACAGACAGTATGAACCAAAGATATTTAATGATTTGTCTGATCAGCATGTCGTCTGTTAACAAACCATTAATAAATTGGTAATAAGGTAAAAGAAATGGATAATAAATCAATTCCTGCATTTCAGGCCTGCACCACGTTCCAAAAAAGTTGGGACAGTGAAACATTACTGCTTTTTTGTAATGTTGCTATTCCTTTTCACCACATTTAAAAGACGTTTTGGCACAGAGGACTCCAAGCGATTTAGTGTGGAACCAAGGATTAATCTGGACACTCTGCTGGCCATTGCCTCAGTTAAAGCTGTGTCTTGTTGACATTCCTCTTGTTATTTGTTGGAAGGTATTGATATCTGTAGTTCAGTATGAATCACTCCACTGCCAGCGCTGTGTGTGTAGAAATTGGATCGTCCAAATACGTTTGCCATATATTGTATGCGATTTTACTGTGACAGAATCCGAACTCTGTCCACAGATATATTACTATGCAGACAGCATCTATGCTTCAGCAGGAGTCAAGGACAACCACATTCAATATGTCACTGTTGGAACAGGAGCTGTGAATGTCCTCATGACCATCGCTGCAGTAAGTTTTAAAGAACACAGATCAATTCTAAATAAGATTGGAATGAATCACCGATGCTGTGAATTTCTACACTTACACAGGTGTTCATAGTGGAGGCCTCTGGGAGGAAGCTGCTGATGTTGATTGGGTTTGCGACCTGCTGTGTAGCTTGCATAATCCTGACTATAGCTCTTATCCTACAGGTACAAGCATTACCGCTAATCTTCCAGTATAACATTTCAAATGTTCAGGTTCTCTGTAAGTCCCTGCAGGCTCATCCCTGTGATAACTATCCTCACTAAAGTGTTATAGGTGTCATAAATATGCCTGGGCAGCATTAAAACAGCCAAGAGTTCCGGAGTGGAGAACCTGCTGTACCAGCAATTTTTAGTCTGAGAAGTAGGGTCATATATATATGACAGATTTATGCCACACTAATAATCTGCTGGACCATCCACAGCAAAAATTGGACTGGATGCCTTATGTCAGCATTGCCTGTGTCATTATTTATGTCATCGGCCATGCCATAGGCCCAAGTAAGTGACCATCTGATATAATCTAATACTCATTATGTTAAACTCGCATTATAAGAAATTATTATGAATGATTCCAGCATGAAGTGTTGAGGCTTTGGCTAATAAATTGTCTGCTGCTTACTCAGTGGGGGCTCATTTAATAGTGTTGATGTTTTCTCTTAAAGGTCCGATACCCACTGTGGTTACCAATGAGATATTTCGCCAGTCCTCCAGACCTGCAGCTTTTATGATTGCTGGCTCTGTGCACTGGCTATCAAACTTCACTGTTGGGCTGGTCTTCCCCTTCTTAGAGGTCAGAGTTAAGTTGTTTCATACATGTTGTCTTGTATTATTATTTTCATATGCCAATAGAATGTCTGTTAAGTTTCAAATTGGATTTTTGGATTATTTAATTAATAAAACCCCAAATCAGAAAACTTAGAACGGTATGGAAAATTAATATAAAAAGGGAACGTTAAAAACAACATGTATTCTAATGCATTTTCCATACTGTCAGCTTTTTCTGATTTGGGGTTGAAGTTTTTATGCGTAATATTTTATGATTTCAAAATTCAGGCCAGATTATTTTTTGTGTTTTTGTACAGAAAAAATCAACAAGGTTTTTTTTTTTCAGATTTCATGTAATATTTGAATGGAGCACAATTGCTACACAGAGGAAGGGACAGAGGTTTAAAGTCTTACCCCAGGTTAGGGGCTTTGTGGAGACTTGGGTACTTATTTCTACATATCTGTGAATGCCAACCATTTGCCAAAAGTTTGGAGGAATTTCAGCCCATCCTAGAGTTCAACAGCGTCTTTTTTCAAACAACGTTTTTTAAAGAATGCATGATACATGGTTTCTTGAGACTAGTTCATGGACAAATTTATTCATTCTTTATTTCACTTGTCAAATACAAATTCTACTTTTATTTTAGTTGCAGTTGTTGATATTAAGATTTCTATAGCTGTACTGAAATAAATTGACTAAAATGGTATGTGCATATAGTGTAATTGTTTACATCGTAACTAAGTTGAAAAGTTAGAAAGTTGTGAAAGTGTTGTTTCTACGCTATGCAACATGTACAGATGTTATGGAGGCAGCCCTCACACGCCAGAGAATTGATTTTAAAAACATTACATTAGTGAGCATAATGTAGGTGGTAGTTTGAGGGTTCGGCAGTCGGACATCTTATACGGAAACGTTATACTTCATGCTAAGTACTACCTCAAGACCTCATCAAAGTCACTCTGAATGCTTTAATGATCAGAATAATTGCTTCCTTGTGTGTTTGTGTGTGTGTGTGTATTTGCAGAAAGGAGTGGGGGCTTACAGTTTCGTTATTTTTGCTTTCATCTGCTTTGTCACACTCATCTACATTTGGGTGGTCATGCCCGAAACCAAGAACACCACCTTCCTGGACATCAGCAAGCTGTTTGCTGAGTGGAACAAAGTGGAGATTTTGGTGGAAGGTGAGGAGGGTGTGATGAAAGAACCAGCTGTATCAGACTACGAAAACGATTTAATTACAGCCTTCTGAGAGCAGATTGGCTCACCGTCCTGGACTGCATGCCTTTTTAATCTGCTTATACGAATGCATTTCAGAGCCATCGACTCCGAACCGAGTAGCTATGACAGTTTTAATTTACTGACACTAGCCTGGTACAATAAGCTAAGAGCAACAACACTGAATCCGTGACAGAGGCCGGGAAGTGTAAGGAGGTTAGGGGGTGAATTAGGGGGTGACTTGAGGCTGCAAACCACCTTTAAAAGGCATCACGAGTTAAAACCCGTTGGTCTGCTTCCACTGGAACAGAGGCTGAAAACTAATTACATGTCTCACGTTGTCAAGTAACGTGCATCTGGTGTTGCTGTTAAACACCCAGCATAATTACAGTACAAGAGCACATGCTGTCTCGGCTGGTTTACATGTGCACGCTGCAATTTTACAACCTGTTTGTTTTTAGTCATTTGAGATTCATCCATAGGGTCAGATCGGTCCAGGTCTTGTGTTTAACAGTAGGAAAAAAACATGACAATGAAAACAGGATTAATCGAAGCAAGATTATAGTTCTCAGATAGTTCTGCTTAAGTGTGTTTTCAAGTGCATTCTCTCCAGTAAACACGATTCACATATCGTATTGTTTTATTTATAAACAAAGTTAGCATCAGTATACAACATACTCGATGTTGCTCGATTTTGTACACTGGATATTAAATTATGCAAATGTGATGCATCGAATACATGCAGATATGCAACAGATATGGATTGTTCAAACAAGATTATAGTATAGTATAGTATAGTATAGTATAGTATAGTATAGTATAGTATAGTATAGGTACTCCCAGATTTGCAGTGTGGATACGTTCAAACAAATCCATCGTACGTTGAAATCATAATTCGAGGAGATATATACACTCATTCACAAAAAAAGAAACATCCAGATAGAAATCTCAGATTGCTGCATGCCGTTATGTCGCAGGCAGATATGTAAATGATTATAGGTCTGCTCTGATTAGACACTAGGCTTTGCCACGAGAGGGTGTAAAAGTACTTCCCCCGCTGTCTAAAAATAAAACGGCGAACAGGCTCCGAACGGCCCAACCAGACCACCAGTACAGGGGATCATTTGATCCACTGGCCACCATAAGCAGCTCCCACAGTTTCACTGTCCACCATCCAGACACATCCAGTGGCTCCTTCCATAAACACCCCTGTCTTAACAGAAGGAAATATGTTATCATGGCACCCATTATGTGTCCTGCCATTGACTGTCAGCCACTGTCACCTTCGTGTGCAGTTGTGTCGGGAATGAGAAACCTGGACTCCTATGAACTAGGCCAATATTGTCTTTAGCGGTGAGTCCATGTTCTGTTTGGGACCTGATGACGTATGGAAGCCTTGTGGTGGGTGCTTCAGTACTGCCTTTGTTGTAGAGTGACACTTATCCCAGTGATGATCTGGGTATACATCGCATACAACGGTTGGCCACCCCAAGCAGTGATACCAGGGGCACTAACAATTCAACCACATGCGCCCAAACACAGAAGGCCTTTGGCATGCCCAGTCGCCAGATTTGTTTCCTGCAACAGAACTGCAAGCCGAGGTTTTGCAGCAATTTGACATTTCTATCTGGGTGCTGTCAATGAGTGCATAATCCTAGTGCAGCCTACATAAGAGTTTAAAACGACCGCGACCATTGCCTTTCCTCAATACATCACTCCCCACACTTGACTCCTTGCATCACACTGTTGCAAGTGCTGGAGTATTATAGTGCATAGGGTACATTGAACAAATTTAAAACATGACCCCTGCTATAGCCGGGCAGAGTAATTCACGTAAAGCATATTTTGTAATAAAGTATTAAATATATCTTGTAATTAATTGAGTAATGAGTGAAACTGAAAAACAAATAGCGATTATTGCATGACCAGCTTTTTCTCACTCCATTTCAAGCTCTCATCACTCTGGCCATATGACTCCCTATGACACACACTGACTTACATTTGCATTATTTAGCTGACGCTCTTATTCAGAGCCACTTACAATTGATACAGTCTTACAGTCCAAGCAATTGTGGGTTAAGGGCCTTGCTCAAGGGCCCAACAGTGGCAGTTTTGAAGAGCTGGGGTTTGAAATCTGGAACTTCTGGTCCATAGTTCAGTATCTTATCCACTAGGCCACCACAGTGACTTCCACGTCGTCATATAGAATACTGCGTATACTGCAGTATAAAACAATTATTTATGTATTTATGTTTAGAACTGGATTTCCCTTGTAAGGTCAAAATATCATAAGTTGGGCCATCATAAAAGAGGGAGAGGAAGTCTAATTTTTGTGAGCAGTGTATATAGACAAAGCAAGGTGGAAACCTATCCCCCGTCCCCAAAAAACATCCAACAAAGGTATAGGTACGGTTTTGCTGCTACACCAACCTTCACTCTTCTGAGAAGGCTTTTGACTAGATTTCAGAACATGACTGTGAGGCTGGGTAATAAGCCCTGGTTCACATTTTGCATCCCAGTTCATTCCAATTATGTATGATAGAGTTTAGGTCACGGTTCTGTGAGTATCAGAAAAATTACTTTCTAGAATTGTTGGTATGGTGGAAGCATCACGATGACAGCCTCTTGCCTATGGACATTGCAGGCTTATGTGCGTTATTTTATCAACCTGTTAGCACTGGGAATGACTGAAATAACATAGCTTATTCATTGGAAAGGGGTGTCTGCATACATTTGGCCATGTGATGTATAAAGTCAAACATTTTAGATATACTGCTAGCATCAGTCGCATTTTAAAAGTCTTTCAAGGGTTAAACGTGTAGAATCTGATCTGTAAATCAGGAGCACTTGTGTTCCGTTTCCAGCTGGACTCCTCCATACAGACTCATGCGTGAGACGCCCCAGCTCAGAACATTGCCTTTCATTGGATTTTGCTCACATGACATTTGCTCCCTGATCTCTTCTGGGGTCAGCACATAATCCCACATATTTACATCTGTCATTTGGCCTACAAACGCATCCGTGTCCGAGATCCCCAGAAAGCCATCTCGGTCCTTGCCTAGAATGAGTTCACCGCCAGAAATAATGGTATAGCCCGCCCGCAGGTACTGCTCCTCTCCCACAACACCGTTGACCCAGAGCTCTACCCCGCCAGTGTGAGAGGCCCAAGTCAGGCAGTAGTGCGCCCAGCTCTGGGGTCGCAACTCGTGGGGCAGGTTGACGAACTCATTTCCGATCCAGAGGCCCACCTCGTAGCCCATGGTGATCATGAGCTCATTATCATTGATGTAGGTGGAGTACGACAGTACAGTATGTACGGGTCGAGGATGCATACGCAGGTTCATACACACAGTAAAGGTGTGTAAGCTCATATGATGTGCCAGGTTCACCAAAACATAACTTTCTGCCTTGTCCCCAAGGAAGTGGAATACCAGTGGGAATATTGCTTGTGGTTCTGAAGTGGCAAGAGGAAAATAATTTTAATGGTACTTTAAAAGAACATTTATGGTACAATATTCAGTGCTCAATACACTGAAACTTATATCATATATATCATTTCTGCTCACCTTTTCTGCGAGATACGGCTGCTTCAGTTTCTGGATGGCAAACAAGATAACAGAGTAAGATTAATATGTGGGATCATATGTATTGGCCGAGATTGTTGGCACCCTTGAAATCTTCTGAAAGTATTTATCTGAGAAATGTGTTGCAAATACATTTGTTATACCCGTGTTTATTTCCTTTGTGTGTATTGGATAACACATAAAAGAAAAAAGGCCAAGCGTGATATAATTTCTTGAAAGACTCCAAGTGGACTCGACAAAATTGTTGGCACCCTCAACTCTCTCTCTCTTCTCTCATCTTTAAAGGGGGGCTTTTCCCAAAAGCAATTTTAAGATCTCTCCACAGGTGTTCAATGGGATTTAGATCCGGACTCATCGTTGGCCACTTCAGAACTCTCCAGTGCTTTGTTTCCATCTATTTCTGGGAGCTTTTTGAAGAATGTTTGGGGCCATTGTCCTACTGGAAGACCCATGACCTAGGATGCAAAGCCAGCTTTCTGACACTGGGCACTACATTGCAACCCGAAATCCTTTGGTAATCTTCAGATTTCATGATGCCTTGCACACAGTCAAGGCATTCGGTGCCAAAGGCAGCAAAACAACCTCAAAACATCTTTGGATCTCCACCATATTTGACTGTAGGCCTCACCCCGTTTTCAGAAAACAGCAGAATGATGTGCTTTACCAAAAAGCTCTATCTTGGTCTCATCTGTCCACAAAATGTTTTGCCAGACGGATGTTGGCTTACTCACATACATGTTGGCAAACTGCAGTCTAGCTTATTATGCCTCTGTGTCCCCATGGGTCTCCTGCCATAGCGTTTCATGTCATTCAAATGTCGACGGATAATTCACACTAAAACTTGAGTTTCTTTGGAACTTGATTGAGGCTGCTTATTCACTATCCCATGTTGGAACCTTTCATCAATTTTTCTCTCCCATCCACGCCCAGGGAGAGTAGCTACAGTGCCATGGTCTGTAAACTTCTTGATTATGTTGCACACTGTGGACAAAGGAACATCAAGATCTCTGGGGATGGACTTGTAACCTTGGGATTGTTGCTATTTGTCCACAATTTGGGTTGTCAGACAGTTCTCTTCTCCTCTTTCTGCACTCCATGCTTAGCATGGCACACACAGACACACAATGCAACACACAAAGTCAACTTCTTTCCTTTTTCTGGTTTCAGGTGTGATTTTTTATATTGCCCACACCTGTTACTTGCCATTTAAAAGAGTATCACTTGCTGGAAACAAAGTCACATTTACCCACAGTTCTAAACTGCCAACAATTTTGTGATGACCACTTTTGGGGCTGTGCGTGAAATTATATCACGTATAATGTATCTGGTTTCTTATGTGTTGTTCCAATACACACAAGGGAAATAGACGTGTGTATAACAAAACATGTGTAACTGCAATACATTTTTGGGACAAATACTTCATTTTTTGGAAAAATGTCAGTTCATAAAGTTCTTCATAAAGTTCATAAAAGCACATGCAAATTCACCCAAGATGATACTGAGTGCATTTACATGTACAAACCCTATTCAGAAAAGATGGGACAATATGGAAAATATGGAACGACAAACAAAAAGTGCTCCTTACATTTACTTTGGCATTTCTTTTATTGCAGAGAGTATGAATCTGAGCTAATTCAATATGTTTTCTGGCCAACGTCATTTAATGTGTTACAAAACATCCATTCCTGTATTTCAACAAAAGTTGGGACCAGGGCAGTTTAGGGCTAGTAATAAGAAAAAAAAACAGAAAAACTAAAGAATGATGTGATATTAATAGGTGATTGAATTCATGATTGGGTATTAACAGCAGAATGGACTGAAGGCTGTATCTTTAAGGGGCAAAGATGGCAGAGCTTCTACGGTTTGTCACCAAATGCATGAGAACATTTGTGATTTTGTTTAAAAAATGACTTTCGACTCGGTGCACCGCGAAAAATATTAATGGAGAAAATATATCGCGATATATTTTCGCTGATTCACGGGATCCACGGATTTACATGAAAAAAATCACAAAATGTATAAAAAAAATATATTAAAAATATTCATACGATGCCACCCTAAAATAATGTATAAGCTAAAATAGTGTATAAATACTTAAATAAATATAGAGTCCCTACTTTGCAGATTTTTGTTTATCGCGGGTGGTCCTGGAACGTACAATGTACATGTTTCTTCCAAAACAGGGGGGCAGCACGGTGGGTAGCACCGCCGCCTCACAGCAAGAAGGTCCCGGGTTCAATCAAAGGGTGGCGCGGCCTGGGTCCTTTCTGTGTGGAGAAAGGATCATGTTCTCCCCGTGTCTGCGTGGGTTTACTCCGGGTACTCCGGTTTCTTCCCACAGTCCAAAGACATGTTAGTTTAATTGATTACGTTCACAAATACCACTTAAAATAATCTTGTACAAAAACAGAAGCTTTATATTAACTATGTCACAGTTTTTCATGGATACTGGATATATTCACCTTATGACATCATTATTTAGTTTTTACTAACCCTAAATCCCTGTCCCAACTTTTTGCAGGCCTGAAATGCAGGAATGGATGTTTTTTACCAAATGAAATGAAATTTACCAGATAAAGCATGAAATATCTCAGGTTCATACTGTCTGCAATGAAATAAATCTCAAGGAAGAAAGGAATGAAATGAATGAATTTCCATACTGTTTCAACCTTTTCTGGTTTAGGGTTAAACAAAATAACCCTATAACTGTAAAAAATAGCAATATTTCAGTAGCTCGAATGAATAAAAGTTTTAATTCAGATCTGCGATGGACTGGTGTTCTGTCTAGGGTAGGCGCTTGCCTGCACCGAGTGAATTCCTGGAAGAATGGTGAACAGCAAGTTTGAAAACATTGTGTTGTGTTATTGGGTCTACACTAAAATACTAGTATTGACACTTTCAGCTACTTTTCTTTGCAAAAATTAAGAATTTTAATGTAAATGCCTCTACTTTTGAAGTATAATAAATCGTGGGTTTTTTAAACTGTCTTAAACCAACACGGTTTCATCAATGCTAATTAGTGGAGTCCCAATACAACACTAGAGGCCTAGGTTCAATTCCATCCTGGACTCGTGTGGAGTTTGCATGGTCTAAATACACACACTATGGTAATTTGTGTGTCCCAGAGTAAGTGTAGCCATGTGTCCCAAACCTATCTAGAGTTGGTTCCTGCCTTGTTCATGACTGTGCTGCCGGTTAGGCCTTGGCATCCTGTTTTACTAGTGCTTATCCTGGTCAAGCCCACAAAAGAGGATATGAAGCCTAACCCCGAATTCACCGGGCACAGGCAGAGGTGCACCCCGGGTTAGGGCTCCAGTCTATTGCAGTGTTCCATAAACGCACCACCCGACGTTGTAAGCCCCACTCGGAATTCGTCCCAGGCCCTCAGGAACTGCCGTTTCCAGCAGGTGGCTCTTAACACGGGAGCTGCTAAACAAGTTATTTTCCTTTTGGTTAATTAATTTGGTATTTTTTTTGCACATAATGCTGATTTCTTTGAACTACACGCATGTTCAGATTAACGTCAATCAGATCAACATCTTTGTTTTGACTTTACTTAAGTGGTTAAGATTTCTGATAGGAAATAAAAATCTTACATATAGTACTGTGCCAAAGTCTTACAGCACCATTAGATTTGTGAGAGTTTTAACAATGGTATAAAACCATACAATCATTTCTCAGTCTCTTAGTCAGAAACAGAAAATACAGCAAATATTTCAACAAAATAAAAACAAAAAAAACAATTTTCAGACCAAAATGGCATATTTAGGCAGAAGTGTGTATTTAGTTTGACCTCTCAGAAAAAAGTCTGCTACCCTTCCTAAAAGAACATTGCTGATCAAGCATCTTAAGACTATAGAAGGCTCAACTGGGCACCCTGGAGAAGCTGCCAAATGCCAAATATAACGGGAGGTCACACTAAACACTTGACACTGTATCCTATAGTGTTGAATTTATATGGATTCTTTTAAAAAGTCTCAAAAGTACACCAACTGATACCTGAGTGTATATGTTTCCCAAGAGACGCAATCATGCTTTCAATATTTAACAGCTTCGCCTCGATCTCCTCCTGCCTGCAAAATGCTGACAGAAAATAAAGCATTAAGCAAAGGTGGATATATTAGTTGATGCTAAGAAACAGGAATGGTGTACATACTGCCTTTTCCCAGGCGAGGGAGGAAGGACGACTCAACTATTCTGTCATTGAGAGGCTGTGCCATGCGGTAGTCGTTCCACAGGGTCTTATTGTCAAGGTCCATAAGAGTGCTCTCCAGCCTTCTGATCTGCAAGGGCAGTCATGATGGATGCATTCAAAAAAGGGTGTCACGACAATATTCCAGCAATTTCACATCTGAAGTGTAGCAATTACTATGAACTATTTCAATGCTTCCCTGTAGTGCAAAAAGAACAGGGCATTCATTCTGTTTATGTAAAAAAAACAGTACGCTTTCAAAAAATCTATATACTGTCAGGTGCTTAAGAGAGAAAGAAACCCTGCTAGAACCCAACACAGACATGGAATTCAGAGAATATACCATATATTTCAAAGTCAGAATAGCAAACATTGTGAAATTATACATCTGTTTTCTCAAAAATAATGGAATATTTGATGGAGCAATGGAAATTATTGAATATTAATTAAACTATATAAAATGTAATTACTCACTTGGTCCAGAGTGCTGTGTCATATATATGTATATGTATATAAAATTCACAGTGTTCCTGTTCTGAAAGCTTCTGGGGTGTTTTCTGTTTGTTTGTTGTTTTTTACTGTACAACCACAGTATTGCATGATACAAATATAAGTCAGCATTTAAGTTAATGGAAAGATGGAACACAAATCAGAAATTATATTTTAATATTCTGTTATGCATTCCCAATGTAGCCTAAGTTACAACAAATAAAATTAAATACAATTTGATTTAATTATATGACTGTATAATTAACATTCAGTACCAAAGTACAGACTTTAGAAAGACATTATGTCTGATAGTTACATTATTATTGTGAAGGCTGTATTTTTAATTTGAGTACATAGTTATGTATGTTAATATATATATATAGTTAATGCATTTACTAATATATATATATATATATATATATATATATATATACACACACACACACACACACACACACACACACACACACACA
>JAUZST010008908.1:0-13293 GCA_034779995.1 Parotocinclus haroldoi
TGTGTGTGTGTGTGTGTGTGTGTGTGTGTGTGTGTGTGTGTATATATATATATATATATATATATATACACACACACTGCTCATAAAAATGAGAAAATATTTCATTATGGGATATTTCGTTTCATAGAAATATCTGTATTTAAAAACCCATGAAACCCTTTGCAGTGTGTCAAACCTAACCCTAAATATTTATAAATAGATATATATAAATATAGATATATAGATAATTATATACATATAGATAAAACAGGTAAAGAAATCGGTTTATAAAAACGAACGTAACAAGACTGTTTTGCAGATAGAGTGAGTATGAAGTATGTGTTGTATTTTTGATTTGGAATGTAGTAAGCACATACATTTAATCAAGCACAAGTACAACTACCTTTAAAATACTTATTTGTACTTCATTACTTATCACCTCTGTGTGTGTATATATAATAAATCGTTCAATATTTTCTTCTTCAGGATGAAGCTTGAAAGCCCTGAGTGAGCCGGCTCTCTGGCCCGATGCTGGCCACGTCTCAGCGCTGCACCAATCAACTACAAACATGTCTACCCTGGAGACTGTGCAGCCTTCCCAAAAACCTGAGGTTAAACAGAAGCCCCGGATCCCCTCAAAATCAACAAACAGCACCACGGCTACAGCACTCACGGATAAAGACATGCCTGGGAAGAAAAAAGTATTGGAGATAGTCAACAAGTTTAACCAGCCTGGAGTGCTCCCTCCCCCTGGAAGTCGTAGTCCAGTTAAAAGACCTAGAGCACCGACAGTCAAACCCAAGCCTAAAGCGATTAGCCCCATAGCCCCTACACGGGCCCCTCCACTACCTCTCAAGCGCAGACAGTCACTGAGGAAAGGAGACACGCTCACGTGTGACGTCCAGGATGGGAGCCGATCAGGTACGGCTGATTCTTATCTCTAATGTCTGCACATAGATATGCTTTTAGATATGCTTTAGTACTGTTCTCCACTAGTATACTGTGTATACTCATTGTATACTCATATAGACACGGCTACCCTATTGCACCTCCTTGTAGATGTGAAGTTGTTGTACAGTTTGTGTAAGTCATCCTTAAATCCATTAGTGCTCAGGATGCTCCATACAGGATGCAGGTGGCTGGATAGTTTTGGTTGGTGGACTATTCTCCATCCAGCAGTGACACTGAGGTGTTTAAAAACTCCAGCAGCACTGCTGTGTCTGAACACATTTCATTTGATCTCTTCTATTCGTAGATCAATAGTTGTTTGTCGTCGGAACTAAATCCCATAATCATTTTCTAAAAGATTTCAATTATCTTTACTTCCTGATACCGAATTCTTGCTAACAAACAAGCAGATAAAAAAATTAAACAACTGAAACTGAACGCATAAATCGCAAGCATGACATGTATCTGAAATATTTGTTCTTGTCTGACCTGTGCTTTCAGGAAGCATCGGTAATGAGGTTAACATTAAAAGCATGCCCTTAATGTTTTGAACAAACATTACTCTATTGGCACCAAGCTTCTTTATTATGGCGCACGATCGCAGATGTCTATTTAAGGTTGGGTTGGGTGGATCAGAAAATGCCAAACCTAGTTTCTGTAATGAAACTATGGGTTTGATTCAGCTCTGGATGCTGTAGGTTGCTTATGTACGTCACAGAGCCCGAGAGAAGAGAAGATCATTTATGTACCCTATGGATGGTACAGAAGGTTGGTGCATTGGTAAAAGGACAGTATTGTAGAATTAAATGTCCAGGAATCAAGATCCAGCACTGCCAGTCTGCCAACGGTATGGATTATATGTTGTACGCTTATTTCGGTTATAAATTGCTCTGCATGGATAAGTCCAATAAATCCTTAACTGAAAATGTAACTGTAAAAGGAATAACAGACTCATTTTTTAGGCTGGATCATGAACCCCAGTATGATCACCATTGATGATCATCCAATCAACGTCTATTCACTTTAACGACCGAGGGCTTAAAAGTCAAAGTGAATTATTAAAGGAAATAATAACCATCGGCCAATCAACACTCTGGTTTGTGCGGAGGATTTTCCCCAACTTTGTACCATCTTTGTAAATTGTGTTTGTAAGTGCATGTATCTGTCCTATTGTAAGTAGAACTCCTATATTACCTGTATATTCTCTCTAACCTATCACTATATAAACTGGTTCACAATTGCTCGTTGAGGCTCTGGTTCATCTTCTGTGGTTTCCTTAATCCTTAATCCAAGAATATCAGTTTCGATCACTGGTCGATCACGTGTGTTTTTAGCAGTACCTCAGATGCATTTATTTATGTTTGCACCCAGTTTAATGGTGAGAATTACAGAATTACCCTACATTATAGCAGCATATAAATACCGTGTCACTACGTTAATGTCTGGTCAATGTCCATTTCAGTCACCGACCTGTTTCACAGAACGTAATGTGGTCGTTAAATCGTGCATACCTGTACTGTATTAAATCTAAAGTTTAATCATTTATCACCGCTACAGTTTGCCTAGATGGTGCATATAATATCCCACAAAAGTTAGTACACCCCTCACATTTTTGTAACTATCTGATGATCTTTTCATGGTACAACACTGAAGATCAAGTAATCAGTCTACAGCTTGTATGACAGTGTAAATTTGCTGTGTCCTCAAAATTACAACGCACAAAAAGTAATGTCTAAACCGCTGGCAACAAAAGTGAGTACACCCCTAAGTGAAAATGCCCAAATTGTGCCAATATTTTGTGTGGGCACTATTATTTTTCCGGAGCTGCCTTCACTGGAGCTTCACAAGTTGCTACTGGAATCCTCTTCCACTCCACGACGACATCACAGAGCTGGTGGATGTTGGGGACCTTGCAGTCAGTTTCTTTAGGAAGGCAGCAGTCCTTTTGGAGGTGTGTTTGGGGTCGTTATGTTACCGTTATGCTGCGGTCCAGTTTCCAAAGGGAGGGGATCATGCTCTGTTTCAGTATGTCACCGTACATGTTGTCATTCCTGTTTCCTTTAATGAAATGTAGCTCCCTACATCCGGCAGCACTCATGCAGCCTTGAACCATGACATGACCACCACCATGCTTGACTGTAGGCAAGACCCACTTGTCTTTGCATTCCACAACACAGGCTTGACACCATCTGAACCAAATAAGCTTATCTGGGTATCATCAGACCACAGGACATGGTTCTGGTAATCCAGGTCCTGTTTGCGGGCTTTCTTGTGTGCACTCTTCTTATGACCTAGGCCAACTTTGCTATTTCAACCATATACAGTGGTGTACAGTATACAATAAAACAAAACAACGTTCCTCCAGGACCAAGGTGCTACATAAAACAATAAACTTCACAGCATAAAGTGCACATGTGCAATACAGGACGATAAACAATAAATGCAGAAACAAAAAACACTATACATGACAATAAACAATAAATGCAAGGTAACAGTGCAGATAGTGTGAGCAGAAAGGTGCAGATACGTCCATTTGTTCAATATAAACAGTGTAAACGATAGGTTTAGCATCAGTTTTTTTAGTCCATATTTGGTGTGATTTGTAACCATTAAGCATTCGCGTTATTTGTGTAATTGAAAGATGGAGATTTTGTGTGCGTGCGTGTGTGTGTGTGTGCGGGCATGTGTGTGTGCGCGTGTATGTGTTTTAGTCCAGTATGTGCAGTTGTTCATACCAGATTGTTGTTCATGAGTCAGATAGCTTGGGGGAAGAACAACAATTTGTTTTTTCAGATCCTCAGAGAGTTCTTCGCCATGAGGTACCATGTTGAACTTCCAGGGACCACTATTAAGGAGAGAGAGAGCAATAACACTAAATATAACATCCCATTCACACCTGAGACCTTGTAACACTAAAGAGTCACGGTACCAAAGAGGGAAAGTGGCTAATTAGGCAAAATTTGGGTATTTTCACTTAGGGATGTACTCACTTTTGTTGCCAGCAGTTTAGACATTGGTATTTTGAGGGCACAGCAAACTTGCACTGTTATACAAGCTAAGTGCTTAATGTTGTAGTTTATAAGTGTCATCTCTTCAGTGTTGTACCATGAAAATATAAAATCTAATAGGGGAATATTAACTTTTGTGAGACACTGTATTTTCTTAGTTATATGAAAATGAGGAGCTTTATTGTGTACTACGATTCTTGAGCCTTGGCACTGAAATGTGGATCGGAGCAGAGGAACGTGCTTGCTTTAACATTTACACAGTGGTGATGCATCCTGTCTCCTATTCACATATTGTCCATGAGTGCAGAATTTTAGGAAGCTTCCAGGTGTATTTGGGTTGCTCGAGCGAAGGATGTTTTCCTAACGGATGTACGTTCAGAACCAACAACATTTTCCATCTTGTCTGATTTTTCCTAGCAACATTCCTGTGTCTGTGCTTAATTGCTATTTGGTTCGGAGAGGCATGTGAACCATCTACATTCTTACACACAGCTAACATTTCTGGGCTATCACTACCCAGTTGTAGCCACTGTACTATGTTAACTCGGTGTAAAATAATAACCAGTTCCAAAACACTGGACATTCTGCTCCAGCACATTAACTGTCCACGTTTTCATTTTTATTGAACAGTCAGCCTAAACTAAAGTCTATTTAAAATTTAGCAGCTCACCACTATGACGGCTTGGGTTCAAGTTCTGGTGATGCCTTCCAGCCAGGCTGAGCTACACGTACACCTGGGACGTGTCTGAGGTGGAGGGGGTTAATCTCCCAGCACTGCATCAAGGCCCTGACCAAGCAGGATCTGTGATGTACTGGTGCTGCGTTCAGGTTTACATTCATAATTACAGTATGTCGTTTAGTCTAGGTGACTTAATCGTAAAATCCAATCAACTGTGGGTTAAACTTGATTAACCAACTTAGCAGAGGTGGAATTTGAACCCTGGACCTTCTGGACCAGAGTCCAGTACATAAACGCTAGGCTACTACAGTCATCTGTGCCCTGTGAATTCCCAGAATAAGTGGGGTTGAAGCATGAAAATAAAAACAACCCGAAATAAAACCCACTGTTGAAAGTGTACACAGAAGCTTGGATAGTTCCAAAAGTGACCTGTATATAGAAATGCTCCACACAGACTAGGCTGAATATTGTGATGGTCGTGTATGGAATGTTAGTTATGTGAAATGTGGAAACGAGACAGAACATATAATTTATGCACATGAGAGCACTGCTTTTTCCGAAACTCGTACTTCCTTGAATTTGCCTTTCTTATTTGCCATTTGTAGGGGCTGGGTGTGTTTTGTGTGGTTTAAAAAAAATATATATATATATTTATTTTTATTTTTTTAAATTGCCTTCCTTGCGAAATCTTTCTGTGCAAGGGAGAGTGAGAGAGTGAGAGAGTGAGAGAGTGAGAGAGTGAGAGAGTGAGAGAGTGAGAGAGTGAGAGGGAGTGAGAAATAGAGAGTGAGAGAGTGAGAGAGTGAGAGAGTGAGAGAGTGAGAGAGTGAGAGTGAGAGAGGGAGTGAGTGTGAGAGAGAGAGAGTGAGAGATTAAGAGACAGGCAGAGAGAGACAGAGAAGAAGAGGGGGACAGACAGAGAGAGTGAAACATATTGTAATATCATTATGCACCACAGTTTACTGAATCTGTTTCTCAAAATAATGATTTGTGATTTTATGACTTGGAAAACTGCAGGTGTCGTGCAGCAAAGCAAATATTGGGCACAAATGAACATCTAGGCGAATGGTTTGGCAAAAACTCAATTTGAGAGCGAAAGCAGTGACCCAGAATGAAGTGCGTTTCATGTTTCTTTTGTGAGGTTTTGAATCGAATGTGTAATCTCTTTTTGAGCCTACAGCGTTGGGAGGAATCTAGAACAAGCAAGCAATGCCACAAGAACACAATCCAACTAACATTGTGTTCGGATTTGAAGTAGGTAAATTCACAAGCATCGAGAGTAACATTTGCCTTGCAATTCGGACATCCCGACGAAGTTCAGTCAGAGAAAAGTCAGTACAGCACAGTCAGGAGAGAGGGGATTGTCCCTCCCTTTTTATAATGCAGTTATTAATTACACGCTAAATGCCGCGGCCAGGCTGCTTGAAGACACAACGCTTGGGTTGTTGGACTGTATTCGTTGCTAAATGACTAAACATTTGGAAGTATGAATTTAAATTACCTACTAATACCTGAGATAAAACACGCCTCGAAAATGAACAATGAGTGAAAAGTGATCAGGAATGTTGCCATTTACTGTGTGTTCTGGGGGCGGCACGGTGGCTCGGTGGGTACTTTCGCATCACAGCAAGGTGGCAGGTGGAGCGGCTTGGGTCCTTTCTGTATGGAGTCTGCATGTCCTCCCCGTGTCTACGTGGGTTTACTCCGGGTACTCCGGCTTCCTCCCAAAGACGTGTGTGTTAGGTTAATTGATTACTCTAAATTGGCATTGACTTTGATTGTGTGTGTGTGTGTGTGTGTGTGTGTGTGTGTGTGTGTGTGTGTGTGTGTGTGTGTGGCTGGCTGAAATACCCACTGTCTTCTGTTCAAGAAGCAGCTCTATAAGCAGTTTGTTTGCTTTACTTTATACGGTATGGATTTCTTCTAACTTGATGTACGCTGCTCAAAAAATAGGGCATATTTCAATTTTTAAGTATTCCCTGAGCCGCATATATTCGTACGTGCCTGTGCTGAGACGGGTGGTCAGAGTGCATTCGTCCTGACAGAAGGAATATTGTGTTATTTCCTGTGTTATTGAAGGATTTACTGGATTTGCTCTTGGCTAAACAAAGCTTGTACTAATATTCAGAAAGGGATTAGTTTAAGGCATTTTTGCAATGAGGTTAATGCCTCGAATACGTTTCCTAAATGCGTTTCCTCATAGCATGATTGCTCTCTGAATGTCCGTTGGGGGAATTATTATTAGTCTTATTATTTATCATTTATATCTTGAGCATTTCTGTTGTGGTTTAGTTACTGCTTGTGTTTAAACAGACATTTATAAAATGTATCTTGGAAAACCAGGTACTTCCCGATTCTACCGACAAAACGAATTCGCTCTTGTGGATCAATATGAAACCTTCTTAATACCCAGCCTGATATGGCACTAAAGGATTTTTTTATTCTCTCTCTTAGCTCCTGATGGTAAAGAGGTCGAGCAGCGAAGGGTGAGGCCCAGCTCCTTCTCAGAACCTCAGTGTGAGAGGAACTGCGCTTGCGTGTGCCATGTCCATCGACCTGGCATGAAACTGGTATGGGTACAAATATCCGAGAGAGAACATGACGCAGTGGAAGTAACCAATGCAAAAGAAGAGGAAAAGGTAGAGGGCGAGGTGGAGGAGGAGGAGGATGAGGAGGATGACGAGGTGGTCGACGACGACGAGGAGGACCTTGATTTATATCAGAGTGGCTCTTCAGAGTCAGAGGAAAGTGAGAATATTGGCCCGCTTTCAAATAAAGAACGATTTAAGGCGACCCTGAACATCATCGAGGGCCAGCTGAGGAGGAAATCAGACCCTGGTCCAGAGTCTATTCTTAGCTGTCTCAGGTCTATGCCCCAACCTCCGGTGCTGCTCAGCAAGGCTCACTCAGAGTCAGAAGAGGAATCCATTTACGAAGCAACGCTTGACTTGATCGTTCCTAACAACAGAACATTTACTCCACCCATAATCCACGTCAGAAAATCTCCTCCTGTCATCCCACCCCGGGTACCGTTAGACAGGGCCAGGGCTCATCAAATTGTCATAACATCGCCAACACCTCCATTTTCAAAACTGCTTCCTGCTGATCAGAGTTCCACTGAGGGTCTGTGTCCACGTCGGCCACCGCCGCCCCCACCACAAGCCAGGGCTCAAAGTCTCACCAATGTCTCTCAGACATCTAGAGGTGATCACACGGTTCTTCCTACTGTAACGGTTTGCATAAGAATGTCATTCTGTTTGTGTTTCTGAGTTTGTTCAGGGAAGATCCATCATTTTATCAAGGATCTAACTTAAGAACCTGAGAATCCAGAAAAACAAGCTAGCTTACATTTAAACTGTCGATAATAGACTTGACAACTTCCAGGTTCAATTATCAAAGCCGTTTTCAAAACAAAAACACTTTCATGCACCTCCCGTACAGTAACGGATTCACATTTTTATTTTAAGTGCTTGATCAGTTACAATGAGCGATTTAAACCCCCGATCTTTGGACACCTGGCATCCGATTATCTGCTTTAACCTCTAAGGTATTTCATTTCACCATCTGAATGTCCCGAAATAACAAATGAGGAGCTGAACATTTCATTTTGAATGTTTCTGATATGCAGTAGTGTGCAAAAGTCTTAGGCCACCATTAGATTAGATGTACTACTGATTTAGCAATTATAAACAGCTCAAAAAAATTAGGGGATGTTTCATTAATTTGTTATTTATATAGCGCTTTTTACTATGGTGCATTGTCACAAACCAGCTTTACAATATTGTATTGTCTTAATAGGCCAAACTCAAATTGAGCAAGCCAAGGGCGACAGGGGAAAGGAAAAAACACCTACCCCACTTCCTATTAGTGAGCATTGTATAATGACCATATGTGATTATTTCTCAGTCTCTGATTAGAGTACAACCAGAAACTACAGGAAATCTGTATGCACTGTTAAAAACAAATCTGAAAGAAGCTTCTATACAAATGTATGTATTAATGTGACCTACCCTTACACATGGACGGGAACAGAGTGAAAAGGCTAAGATATGCCTAAAGCTCACAACGATTAGAATAAAGATCAGTGGAAAAGAGCATTATGGCATAACCAGGTGTGGAATTTTTGGGTCGAATCCGTATTAAATGACATACAGTCGAATCCGGTTAATGGGACCATCCGCTTATTCTGACCGAATCCTAAAGTACCAAATCCTATTATATGTGTCATTTTATTCTCTTATTTGGACCAAAATCTCATTTTAGAGCGAATAAGAAAAAGAAGCCACAAGTCGCCACTTAGAGCAGATACAAAGCGGGTCATCGAGATATGGGAGGATTTTTGGGATCCCCGGGAGAATTTATGTTTTTATCAAAGGTCAGGAAATCCGAAAAGTTGTGCTGACAAGAGCAAAACCAGCGGGAGGTGATAATAAACTTGTACAAGTTTATTATATGTTGCCGTTGTTAAACTAATGCTGTATCTAATCTAATGTTTGCCCAAGAGTGCGGCACCACACTGTACCTCTCTCCAAAAAGTGAAATGGAAATGTTCGTGCACTGCAGTACCTTTTTAAAATGTCACCTGCTTTGAGTGATGTCAAAATATTGGACTTTTCGTTTAACTGTTCTGCCTATTGTCTGTCTATTGTTCGGGGCATCGCCTCTGTACTGCGTTCCTCATTTGTACATCCCTGTTTGTGATAAAACGAGCACAATGTCCTTGGCTTCGTCTAGTGCTTTATCGTTTTAATTATAGAATAAAGCGATAAAGTGCTTTTTCTAAGTAGGAACAACAACATGCAGTTTTATTTGACCGGAGTTTAATAAATGGTGAGATGAAGGTCTGGATTACACTGTTTAGATCTGTCACATCACAGCTCCTCAGACCCTGGTTCGAGTCCTGGTTCAGATGCTGCCTGTGTGAAACTTGCATGTTCTCCCTTGTTCTGCTTAGGCTCCCTTCAGACAGTTGTGCCCTCCCACATTCCAACGACAAGTGTTAGGTCAAACGGAATCTCTAAAGTGTGCCGGTGTGAATGACCGTTTGGGTACGCGAGCTTTCTAGGCAAGTTTCTTCTTGAGACCTGTGCTGCTGGTTAGACCCGCCTCTACAAGGTGTATTAGATCCTAGTTCTGGTCTTGGGTTTCTTGAGTCTAGCTCCCGATGAAAAGTACCACAGATTGAGCAGCTATTTGAGAAATGATTCAACGCATTTCAAATGCCACTGTTCATTTTTCTGTCTCTTTAGACAAAGTCCTTTTAATGTTGCACAGAAACGGTGCATTTTTGTCCCTCTGCGACCTTGATTATTCCATTCTGAGTACTTCAAACAGATACATGCTGTAACTAACATAATCAAATGGCAGCAATTTGTCTCAGCGAGTGAGTAAGCGAGCAGGGGTGCTTTGTGGAGCGACCTACTGTATTTCCCTAGCTGATTACGGTGATCTTTGCTGAGGCTGGCTCATTAAACAGAGTGGGCTTGTTTGCGTGACCCAGCTTCGCTCCGCTGTTGTGTAACTGGAGCAGCTCATTGTATCTGCTAGAGTCGGCCTTTGGTTAATATAAGCATGGACGTTTCGTATCGTAGGACTGTTCTAGTCAGATCATGCCTTTACTCACGTCAGTCCCAGCTCCAACCTTAGTCTTACACTTACACTTAAACAATCTGAGGGCGTGTTTATACTTAGCGCACTTCTCACTTAGTCCAGACCAGTGGCCTAGCCGGCAGGCCTCGTCTAAATTGGGTAGGCGTACTTTTCAGTTCTCGCATGAGCAAAACGTAAAATAAACTAGTTATAATTTTCACCATTCAACAAGCCACAGTGAAAACGGTGATTGGGTGAGAACACTGATTAATTAATGAAGTTTTACTAACGGCAGCATTTCTTATGATACCTTTCTACATCTTGTGTACCTTTTTTTTTTGTGCTCTTTCTTTTATCTTTTACCAGTAGCAATTGCATCACAAACACGTTCATCATCAAAAATGTCAATTAATTAAAATGAAAGTAATAAAAAAGTGTCTTTTAGTAGCTACTTTTAGCGTATTCAAAATGCCTTAATCCGTTGATCTGAATTTCAACAGAAAAAAAAAATCAGGTTTATGTAATCTCGACGTTTACATTTACGACATTTAGCAGAGCGATTTACAGTTCATGGTGGGTTCAATGGAGGGTTAAGGGTCTTGCTTAAGGACCCAACTGTGGTAGCTTGGCAGAGGTGGGATTTGAACCTTGGGCCATTAGGTCCAGAGTCCAGTACATTAACTGCTAGGCTACCACAGTCGACGAGCCATTTTACGTTCGTTTAGTCAGCTAAGTAAGCAGCCTAATTAAAACACAATCTACAAGCGAAACGCTCCAAAAGGTGAGTATTTACGCTGGCGTCGTACAGCTCTTACGACCTGTTTGCACCATGAAGCAGAGTACAGAATTTATTACAGTGCATCATCTTTCACCAAAAGGTACACTACCCAAAAGTAGAATCAAGAGTTTTTATAGAGCAGCGGGGGAAACAGTTTGACCTTTTGTGGCAAGACCACACCTGTAATCGTGTGCATATCTGCCCGCATGCCAAGTTCTGCAGCAATCCCACATTATGGGTGCTTTATACCCTGCTCACCTTTTATAAATATCCTCACCCTTTATACCCTGCTCACATAAATGAGGGGATATTTCCAAATTTTGGTTCAGTGAAAGAAAATCAAATGCTATTTTCCATATTCGTTTTGAAATGTCCTCTAATTTTTGTATTTGTCACCCAGTTGTATTATACTAATGTTAACAAATGACATCCAGATGGATAAATAGCTCAATTACAAACATAATTTTGCAATGTAATCTTGGTAAGTCACTTAACGTTAAACAATTAATGCCTGAAGCAAAATGTTTTTTCAGGCATTTATTCGGGATGTTCTCTGTTTATAGGATTCTTTTTTTTATTCGCTGTACCTAGCTTAGCTTCAATTTGAAAAGAGATGGTGGACCAGGAACTAGACCATCTGGACCAGGAAGTAGAAAGGATTAGCTTGTGATAGCTGTGTGATTTCAAAAGAATAAAACCTGTTCTTTGAGTGAGTTCTGCTGTAATACGGCCACTGTAATTAAAAATAGGACTGTGAGAACAAGATGTCCTTTTGGGCTTGACTTGGAAATGCCTGCTGCTGTACTCGGTTCACCTCCGGTGGATCTAAACGTGCAGGAAATGCAAGGTTTGATTTGAGTCTCTTGTCCATGCGGAGAATCTCTCGCGGCTCTTTCGGTGACGGCTGCCATCTTGGGAGGCTGAGCGAGCCATAAAAGCGGTGCCTCGTACGAGGTAGAAATGGATTCTGGGTCAGGCTGTGCTGTGTGGAGACTGGAGCTCACATGCTGTGCGTTTTGAAAGTGAGCTCCAGCAGAACAAAGGTATTTGTGGATGAAAAGGAGACGGCAGAATATTTGCCCCATGCTTTCTTTGATTTATTTTTATGACCGGCTCTTTCAGTGATTATTGTTGTCCTGACGGAGCACACACACTGAAAGGCTGTGTTCGTTTCTCCAGGCCCTTCAGTGGTGGTCTAGTCAGACTAGTGTGCAGTTGGTCCATTTTGTTTTGGTTTCTCATTTAGTCTGCACTTCAGTGTGAAGCTCGGGTGATGGTTCAAGAATTACAATGTAGGTCATGTTTGCCAGAAGCGCTAATGCACGTTCTGTCTCATCTCACAAGGCAGTTCAGTACATTTGCTTTGTTGTTTGAGAACAGGAAACTGCGAGGCTCCAAACCTCTAACCTCTCTTCTTACCGTAAAGACGGATATGAGAGGGTCATTGTGGGTCGCGTGTCTTAGCAGACAGATGAGCTTGTCTGGCCAAAAGTGTGAAAATCGTCAACCTCCTCCACCTGCCAGGCCTGTTGCTAGGCTACAGCGAGAGATGAAGTGTGCTTATTTTTACTGACTCAGAATGGCAATCAAGAAGACAACCCCAGACCGGAATAACTTCCTGATTACCATAAATCATGCTTCAAACGCTTCACTGTTTGCAAAACCGTGTGAATGTGTATACAGAGGTAAGATTGTGCAAACTAGACCTTTTGGCTCTGTGTGCCTTCTCCGGTTGATAAGAGGCAACCAGTAATCGAGCCGGTGATGAAACACTTCAGCAACACCTCCTCTGATAGCAGGACTTCCTGACCAAATTGTTGTAGAGCAGAGGCATGGTCTTTAAGGAATACTCCGGAGTTCTTCAAGCTTATCTCTACCCAACACGTCTGCACCGCATGGGTGACCACCATCAATCATCTCAACACTTTTCACTGGCCAAAATCTATTTACAAAGAACACAGCTCTAGACAAAATAATAAGGGCAAGTGCTGGTCTAGTCAGTAAATGTTTATTTAGAATTACATTTGTAATTAAGTATTTCATAAATTCCACAAAAAGACAAACTCATTTATTAGATGTAGGCTTATTAAGTGGAGTTGCTCATAGTGTCCATAGTGTTCCATTCATGGACCATTATTCGGACCGAATCCTAAAGTACCGAAACAAATCCTATTATATACGTGTAATTTTATTCGCTTATTTGTAACAAAATTCCGTTTAATCGGACCAAAGAAAGTGAGAGCGAATAAGAAAAAGAAGCCACAAGTCGCCACTTAGAGCGGATACAAAGCGGCTCAGCGAGATACGGGAGG
>JAUZST010008909.1:0-13293 GCA_034779995.1 Parotocinclus haroldoi
GTACGAAGTTTCTCTCTCTCCGTACGAAGTTTCTCTCTCTCCGTACGAAGTTTCTCTCTCTCCGTACGAAGTTTCTCTCTCTCCGTACGAAGTTTCTCTCTCTCCGTACGAAGTTTCTCTCTCTCCGTACGAAGTTTCTCTCTCTCCGTACGAAGTTTCTCCCTTTCTGTACGAACTTTCTCTCTCTCCGTACGAACTTTCTCTCTCTCCGTACAAACTTTCTCTCTCTCCGTACGAACTTTCTCTCTCTCCGTACGAACTTTCTCTCTCTCTTCATACGAACTTTCTCCCTTTCTGTACGAAGTTTCTCATTTAAGAATAAACTTTATATAAAAACCTTCGGCTTTCAGTAAAATTGTAAACACCAAACCAAAGCAGACCGTGTTTCCTCGAGGTCGTTAGCCCAGCTAAGCACAGATTAGCAGGGTACTGGGAAAGAGCTCATGCAGCACTGCTACTTACCAAACAGATTACTGGAGTGTCCCTGTTTAGAGACGGGTCTGAGCTCGTTAGATCCCCAGGCGTAACGTTTATAATTATCCCAAGCAAACTGCATCATCTGAGGGGAAAAAAAACAAATTAATTATTAAATTAGGAACGTCTCTAAATTATTACACTTTGCATACACAGGGTGTGAGAATATTAAATATTAAAACATGGTGTGTGTGTGTGTGTGTGTGTGTATATATATATATATATATATATATGCAGTGCCTTGCAAAAGTATTTGCCCCCTTCAACCTTCTGCCACGTTTCAGGTTTCAGACATAAAGATATAAAATTGGATTTTTTTTGTGAAGAATCATAAAATAACAATAACAATGATAAACATGATCAAATGTTTTATTAACTATTTTGCAAATAAAAAGTTATTTAATTACATTTATAGTTTATTGGCAAGCGAAAACAAATACGTAACCTTAAAATATGATTTATTAATATCCATAAAACATAGTACTTATTATCAAAATATATATTCTTAAATATAGTTACAATTAAATTAATACGAAATAACATTGTTATTGAAAAATGCTAAAAAGCTAATTAGAAAATGTTTTCTTAACCCTCACACAGCTCCAAAAAGGAAAAAAAAATTCATTTTAAAAATAATTTACTCTCACGTAGCCTAAATGTTTACGCAATATTACACATTTAGAAAATATACTAAATATATTGTTTACTCATATATAGAAAAAGTACATTATTAAAAAGGCTTAAATGCTTAATTCATTTTAATTCAAATATTAATGTATTAAATCATAAATCGTTTTATTAACTACTATGTAGATCCAAAATGTCATGCAATACTAAAAGTTATTTATAAAATACTTATTTAAAAAATATTTCTTAAAATACAAACAATTAGAAATGAGTTGAAATAATACATTAGTATTAATTATTACAAAGATAACAGTGATTAACATAAAATGTTTTATATTATTGAAATTATGCAGCTTCTAAATAATATTATAACATTTAGAATATGTATTATATTAAAAGAAAAGTAATTAAAGATAAGCTAACTTCTAAAATGTTTTACCCATTGTGTAATTAAATTATTGTTTAACAATTACAATTTTTAATAAATATATAATTTTAAATCGTATAAATAAATAAAAAAATTAATCAATACATAGTGATTATTATTAAATTAATATAAAATGATACATTTATATAAAAATAATTTATAAAACGTAAAAACATTCTACATAGAATATATTGTAAATTGTAAAACAGAAACTTGTAAGCAAAAATATGATTTATTAATAATAATAATAATAATATTTATTACATAGAAAACGTACCAGTTTAAAAATCTTATTCTAAGTATTTATTTTGGTTCCGATTCATTTGAGGTTTTTTTGGGGGGTTATTAGTTGAGTTCTTATTTATTATTTATGAATAAGATATGATGAAGTTGGACGGTACTGGAAGCTGAGCGCTCGATTCCTAATCACATTTCATTAGCAGAAGCAGCTGCTGCACATCTGGACCTCGTCAGCCGACCGTCCCTCGTTATCTGGACGTCAGACGGTAACGAAGTCAGACCCTGTCAGAACTTAAGATGTTCCGCCCACTCTGGGGCAGTCGGCTGACCGATTAGTGACAAGGTTACAAGAAGACTGAGCTCTGTCATCAAAGAAAGTTTTTTTCGGGACGTGCGGCAGGTCCGAAGTGCCGTAAGAGAAAAAATTTGGAAATTAAAGGTCAGGCAAAGCACGCCAGAGGAACGTCCGACGCGAGGAGACCTGAGAAATCCGGGAAACAAGACGTCTGGAGAACATGCCAAACCACACACACACACACACACACACACACACAGAGAGACGCACGAGAGCTAGGAGAAGAACATACCAAAGTCGTCCTCCACCATGTCCACGGGGACAGCGTTTCAGAAAGCAGAACACAACGAGAACGCCGAGGAATTGTAAGCGTGTGGAGAACATACCAAATCCCCCAACCGAGTCATGTGGACAAAAACAGACAGGAGGAGACCTGAGAATGTCTAGAAGCCATATGTAGAGCGCACACACACTCACACACACACACACACACTTCATTTTATCCTGCGAGGAAAGTTCTGCTGAAACAGCAAACCTGTTTGACGCTCAAAAGGGAAGCGCTACAAAGAGTACACTGAAATCCAGATAGCACGGCTTCATACGCAGCAATTAAGGGGGGGAAAAAAAAACAAATGGAAAAAAAAGAAGAAAATAAATGGTTACTAAATTATAAAATGAAACAATATAGAAACATTGCGCGAGTTAAAACGTTAAAAATGATAACAGAAAGAGTGATTCATGACAAAGCTACTAAACTACTAAAACAAAAATGTTGTTTCAAATTATTAGGCAAAATGTTTTATTATAAAATGTATAAAAAAAAAAAGTGCATAACTATAAGTTGTTTTTATAAACCATTATGCGTATATAATAAATAATGCTATATTATTAAAATACTACATTAAAAAAAAAAACAAATTAAAAAAAGCAATTTAAAAAAAATATATATATATATATGCAAAAAACAGGAGAATAAACGATTATTAAATAATAAAATGTTTTTAGAACTATTAAGTAGTTTCAAAATGTTATTAGACAATATTAAAATATTCTAATTTATTGTAAAAATGTTGTTTTAAATTTATTGTTTTTATTAACCATTATGCATATATAATAAATAATGCTATATTAATAAAAGACATTTATTATAAAACCTATTACGTAGTTAAACTAACTTAACTTTCGAAATTAATAAAACTATATTGTTAAAAATTTCAATTCTAAATATTCAAGCAATGCTAACATTCATTATTAAACTTACTTACATACATTACTGGACCAAAAAATTATTTACTAACCACCGTTTGGTTTTAATAAATACTTATTGCATTTTTAAAATACATCATTTCATATAAACAATGACAGTTTTTATTTGAAACGTAACACAATAACACAAAAACGTTTTTATAAGCTCGCCGCCGAGTACGAATAAGAAGAGAATACACACCGCTAAGCACGGCGGAGGGCATGGGAACCTTGGCACCAGGCCCTATAGGTGGCACGTGCCCCGTACCAGGATGGCATCGGCTGTTTCTACGCTCGATATCACTGACTGAACTTCTGACCCCCTTTTGACCTCAATGGCCTTCCAGATTACCGCGATCATTTCTGAGAACAGAGGAGTGGTGCGTACGATGCCAGTGTGTGTGTGTGTGTGTGTGTGTGTGTGTGTGTGTGTGTGTGGATTAGAAACCCCCACAGCTGCTGATGAAACAGGTAGAGCGCTGACGGTCGGCCCCCTGCGGAGCTTCAGGAAACACCTGTGGATGAGCGATGGCTTGTGGAGCAGGTGCAGCGCAAGGGGTGAGAGTGTACCACGCTGGCACGGAGTATGGGTTCAGCCTGGCGACCGGCCACACCAGGCACACACACACACACACACACACAGAAGAACAGAGTTTCATTGATACTCCGCCAGGCTCGGGTTCTCCAGAGACATCACGGTCTCTGAGCAGAAGGCCGGGGGTCGGCTAACGTTACACCGCCCTCTCGGCACCCAGCAGGAGGCTTCGAGTGCCTGCAGGCTGCCGAGCGCAAACAAGACGGCACTGTTAAAAAAAAAACAAAAAAAAAAACAGCAACGCGGCGCAAGCGTGAACGACGATCCCGAGGTACGCCGGCGGGAATACGTCGAAAAGTGGGCGGGTCTTAGCGGACGTTCACAGTCTGACACGTTACCGATTAATAAAGCAATCCGAGAAACGAGAAACGAGAAATCCATTCGGCGTTCCAAGTGGAAGCGCCACAATAAAAGCCCAGCAAGGTGAATAGCACCGGCACATGGACAGAACTTGGGACACGAAGCGACATGTGGACAAAAGTATTAGGACACAAACCCTGGACACGGCCATTTGTGTCTTAAAGGGGAAAAATGAATTCTGAAACCGCGGTGTGTTTACTGTGGACACAATCGAATCGCAGGTTCACAGGTGACTCATCATGGACCTACGGAGATGGAGAAACAGCGCTGTAGTCATATCTACGGTTTATTTAAGAACCTGCACGACCGGACGGTCCTGTTACTGGGAAACGTGGACGAGATCGGTTACCATGATCCGCAACATAAGAGACAAAAGATGCTGCTCAACAATCTGTGGTTTTGTTTAGCAAGAACACCTGAGCTGGTGGAGATCTATTCACCCCTCCCAACTGAACCACACAATGCAGGGTGGGTGCGCACACACACACACACACACGCACACACGCACACGCACACACATACATACATACACATACACCTTTAAATAAACACGGATAACAGATAGTACCCACTTTCACTTTCAAACCCTCCAAATACTTTCAGTTACTCAAAATAATGCAGTAATACCACGAGCGGCTCTTAACTACTCACCCAGGGATAATGGTCCAGTCCAAGCTTAAACCCAGGGATAAGGGTCCAGTCCAAACTTAAACCAAGAGATAATGGTCCAGTCCAAGCTTAATCCCAGGGATAAGGGTCCAGTCCAAGCTTAAACCCAGGGATAAGGGTCCGTTCCAAGCTTAATCCCAGGGATAAGGGTCCAGTCCAAACTTAAACCAAGAGATAATGGTCCAGTCCAAGCTTAAACCAAGAGATAAGGGTCCAGTCCAAGCTTAAACCCAGAGATAATGGTCCAGTCCAAGCTTAAACCAGGAGATAAGGGTCCAGTCCAAGCTTAAACCCAGGGATAATGGTCCAGTCCAAGCTTAAACCCAGGGATAATGGTCCAGTCCAAGCTTAAACCAAGAGATAAGGGTCCAGTCCAAGCTTAAACAAAGAGATAAGGGTCCAGTCCAAGCTTAAACCAAGAGATAAGGGTCCAGTCCAAGCTTAAACCAAGGGATAATGGTCCAGTTCAAGCTTAAACCCAGGGATAAGGGTCCAGTCCAAGCTTAAACCAAGAGATAAGGGTCCAGTCCAAGCTTAAACCAAGGGATAAGGGTCCAGTCCAAGCTTAAACCAAGAGATAAGGGTCCAGTCCAAGCTTAAACCCAGGGATAATGGTCCAGTTCAAGCTTAAACCCAGGGATAATGGTCCGGTCCTAAGCTTAAACCCAGGGATAAGGGTCCAGTCCTAAGCTTAAACCCCAAACTGGGTTTGATTTCATGCCCAGGGAAAGGACATGACTTTAATCGGTCCAAAATGTTTTTGAACACAAATTTGGTTGAGCCTTCTCAGCTCACCTGCTTAATTAATCCTTGATAAATAAACCTGGCTATTATACGAGGTCGGGATTGTTTTTGCCGGTCGGAGGTCGTCCTTTTCATTCGGACCCCGTGCTCAGGAGACGTTTATTGACTCGACCTCAGTCAGAGGTAACCTTATCGATTTCCTCTCTGTGGAACAAACGGCGCTAAAAGGTCGGCGTGTCTCGTCGGGACGGGTCCGAGCCATGTTTGGATTCACGGGGCGCGGCTGCAACCCTACAGAGCCCCGAATATCACCATCAGTTAAATAAAGTCCCCAAACAGAAGGTGTTTATAAAGAGCTTTGTTCTAACGTTGAAAAATTAATCTGCATTCTGATTATTACACCATTTAACGCAATTGCACTTTTTGATCACAAGAGGGCCCCATCATACATCATCCCATCAGCGCTCCGAATTTCTTTAACTAAAAGAACAAAACCTGTGTTTTATATGAGGAAAGATCATTTATGCCTAAATATATATATATATTTAACTGTTCTTTGGAAAGTAAAAATAATTGCTTAATTAAGAATAAAACTATAATTGAACATTTGCTTACAATGTTAGTAGGTTGTTATAACGTTAGCATGAATTACTATACTTCCTAAATCAAAAAACAGAAATGTTTTGACTCATTTCTTAAACGAATAAAGCTATGATATGACATTTAATTTAGAAATGAGATAACTATTTCAAAAGATTTATTTATTTTAAGTGTTTTTGTTAAAAAAAAAAAGTTAAATGTTGAAAGTACGTGTTTTGAATTGCTCTTCAGAAATAAAATTAAAAATAAATAAATAAAAAAACATTTTCACTTTCATTACACTGGAACATTTTGCTTACCCCTGTTTTACAAAATTTAAATCTAAAGGGATTTGTTTTGTTTGTTTTTTTTTTTAATAATCAAGTACAATAAAAACAAAAAGTTTAAAAATTACTAAAATGTTTACCCTTTGGAAATTTAAAAAAAAAAAAAAAAAAATCACTTTTTTAATTGAACATTTTGCTTACCTCCACGTCTAGGAATTCATTTTAAACGCAGCGGACTAAAGATTATTTTTGTTTACAATTTCTTTTACACAAAAAAAGAAAAAAAATACACACCTTATTTTTAATTATTACCCTATAGAATTTTACAAATATAGATTTTTTCACAGTTATTTCAACCAATTTTTCTAGTCATTTCTTTTACATGCTGCAATCTAAAGACTTTTTTCATTCTTTCTTTTTTTTTTTTTTAAATACAGCGGACTGTAGGTCATTTTTGTTCGAGTTTTTAAGGCAAGAAACTATTACTAACTATTGTTTTTCAGGAATAAAAAAAACCATATAAACATATTACACGTTTTCTCTCTGGTATTTAAGAACAAAGCTAACAGAGAACAATTTCGTTTGCAATTTTAGACCTCCGTTTTTAGGGATTTTATTGTTTTTCTTTAACGCCGTCTACGCCTCCGAAAAATCGAACGGTGAGCACGGGGGGCGTCGCTATTGTTGATTAACCGTGTAATTGTTTGATAATGAACATGCTCAGACTACCACCACCACGCTTCACAGACGGGATTCAGACTGCTTTCTCTGTCTACTTTTAACACTTGCTGCTTCTCTAAGCCTCCGGGTCACATGATCACGACCTTATCATCTAATCACAGAACAGAGTCGTTAGAAGGTGCTTCCCCATTCTCGCTCTGATGAGTCAGTCGAAACGAAACCTAGAGTCCACGGTGCGAGCCGGACTCCCCTCCCTCCACCCCCCCAACCCGCTCTGGCTAAAGTGTGATAAGGATAAACACCGAGTGCTGTCAGAGCCGCCAAGCTGCTAATGAGAATAATCCGGCTTTATCGGGTCAGCGCCCAAAACACCGAGGGGAAAGGGTTCCGACAGGAACCGTCCGTACCGGAAGAACTGCAGAGAACAAAAGAGCAAAGTTCTTCTCCTTCAAATTCTCCCCTTTAAAGGCCATTTTGACCTTTTAAACCCCCCCCCCCCGACTACCTAGAACCGTGGGTACAGGTAGAACCGTAGAGCACAAAAGAGGACCGTTCCCCAAGTAGAAATGGTTCCACCAAAAACTGTACCCGATTACACTACTACACCTAGAACCAGACAGCTGAAAAGAACCAGAACCAGCCATTTTAACCTTTCAGAAGGTCCTAGAACCATGCCTAGTTCTCAAGAAAACCTAAGCAACTGTAGAACTCCACTGTCCACCTGGTGCTCAGTGGAGGTTCTAGGTAAAGCTAGGATTTATGCTGGATAAAGGGGTCTCTGGTTCGTCCAAAGACTTCAGGACACAATTTAGTTGTTTGTTCTTCTGAAGGAACCCCTGATTGTTCTTGGTAAAACTCCAGACACTGTTCGGGAGAAACATTTCGAATTGGCAAGACCTTCGTGGACTTTTAGACGGTTCTCGCTCCAGAACCGGTTGCGCCTACAAAACGTCAAGCAACAAAACCCCTAAGGAACTCTTACCACTCTCCCAGAACCAGCTTAGAACACAGGCTGAGGTATGAAGAACCATTATAAAAGAGTTCAAGCATTAGCAATCAACAGGAACCGTTCTGGTTGGTTTTCCCCTTGGATTAACCCTTGGAGGGTTCTACTTAGAACTCCAGAGTCAACTCGGAAAACAACTGAGGTAAAAAGGAACCATTAAACATTTCTGGGCCGTGTAATTTTGAACAATAACTCTCAGAGCCATTAAAGACTACACGCGTTCGTCTCTCCTTCTGGCGGAACTATCTAGAACCAGCCAGTGAATGCCTCGATGGTGAGCGGTGTAGAATCTAGGCACATACAGAGAGATTGGGGACCATTTTTGTTGGTTTAAATAGGCAGTAGAACAGTAGAACCCATGACCGGGTCTCTTTACAGGCCAGGTTAAAACAGTTCCACCTCCAAGGCAACCCGGTAAGCCGAAGTTCCTCAAAGACAGAACCCGTTTTTGGTGGTAAACTTTTTTTTCCGATATCGTAGGGATCACGATACCGATGCGGTATCGCAGCGCCCTTGACATTAGAGAAAACCAAAAGGTGAAAGAGCAATACCTCTTTAACTTTGGCGCGTTTCTCGCGGATCTCAGGGTCTTTAGGCTCGCGGCCGGTGGCTCCAGGTGGCTTCTGGAACTGAACCACGGGTGGCCCTTGGTCGCTGCCCGTTTCCTTGACCCGTCCATCCTTTAAAACTTTGTCCTTTTCGCTCCTGATGTCCTCCTTGATCTCGTCAGGACGTTTCTGCAGCGTGTGTTTGGCGTCCAGCAGCGCCTGCTCGTGATCCTTCCGGATTTTGGCCAGAACATCCGCGTTGGTTCCTCCGCCCGACTCTCCCTCTGTACCTGTCCGGCTCTCGGGCTCGGCAACCGGCGTCGAACGGAAGAAAACTCCGCTGAGGAGCTTGGAGGAGTCCGGGAGGAAGAAGATAGCTCCGAAACAGAAGGTTATGAAGGCGCTGAAAACGAGGAGCAGCACGAATTTCTCCGTCAGCCTGAAAGAGGTCGGGCTAACGGACTTCCTAGTCGGAGTTACCGTGAAAGGCAGCAGAGTAGCCACAGGCATTTTCTTCTCCCTTCTTCACCCCTCTAAATCCTCGTTCTTCGTCTGCGTGACCCCCAAAATCCACACGGTATCCTCGACGAGTTCCACGGGAAAGCCTTAACATCCAGGTGGAGCCCTTAAAATCGCTCTGAAAGTCGATCCCGCTCGCTAAAGTTCCTGCTCCTCTGCTCGATCGTCATACTGAGGAACCCTGTGGAACCTAAACCGTGCAACGGATTACAGAGAGGGGGGCGTGGCGCCTAAGCGTGATTGACAACCTGCCGGGCCAATCCAATCCCTGCGTGGGCGTGTCTTACAATCCGTTAAACTGTGTTCACGGGTTATTGGCTTGGGAGAAAGTTTGTGAACTTCGTAGGTAAAATGGCGCCAATTAACCACCAGTCAGTTTTAGGAACGAATTTCGGGGTCGTTCGGGCACTTCAAGCCTGCTGAACTTTTCAAATAAACTCCGTCGTGTCGAAACGC
Source organism: Parotocinclus haroldoi (assembly GCA_034779995.1). NCBI lineage: Eukaryota > Metazoa > Chordata > Actinopteri > Siluriformes > Loricariidae > Parotocinclus > Parotocinclus haroldoi. The sequence goes on from JAUZST010008909.1 coordinate 9,753, forward strand.
ATCCTGTTTCGAGATTGATTGTCCCAAAGCTCCCCAGAAGGAAAGCAGCTCCAAAACAGAGGGTTGTATTTATTGGTATCCACCCATAAAACGTTGTTCCAGCACCGTGGATCATCCGAGTCGTCTCTCACAAACAATGACACCGATTTTTATCCCCCAGAGCCAAAGTTTTCAAGTCTCTGTGATCATGATGGTTCTCTGTGAAGAATTGGTCGTACCTACAAGACCAGGTCCAGACCAGACCATCAACAGAACCTCTTGAAACCATGATCAGAAAGACTTAAAAGGTTCCATGAATGACTATAGAACCAGGTTAGAAGATCATATGAGGTCTAAAGAACCACGGAGAACCATTAAATCGTACTTCACGTAAAGTTAAAACATCAATGGGGACCGTCGCTCTGGAGGAATCCTTAAATCTACCAAGAACTGGCTTAGAAGGTAAGCTGAAGTGTGAAAATCCTTTAGAAATTGTCTTTCTTGTAGGATTCAAGCTTTACCCAACCAAAGAACACCCTAGAAACATCTATGAAGAACTCTAGAACCAGGCTAGAAGATAATTTGAGAACCGTTATGAACCGTTCACTGTCCTGTCAAGTTTAAGCATTTAAAATTAACAAGGACCTCCATGAATCATGGGTCCTCATGGGTTTTCCGTTGGGAGAAACACTCAGACAGTTTTTTGAAGGACTCTAGAATCCATTGAGAAAATACGTGAGGTCCAAAGAATGATTGTGAACCAATAAATGGTCTTTTACATAAAGTGTAAGCATTAGACTTTAACAGGGACCTCCAGGAATCTCTGCCGTTGGTTTTCCATGGGGAGAAACACTTAAAGGTTTCAATGAAGGACTCTAGAACCAGGTTAGAAGATTATAAAGAATCAATGTGACCAAACTTTCCTCTGAAGGAATCCTAAAATCTACCGAGAACTGGTTTAGAAGGTAACCTAAAGTGTGAAGATCCTTCTTGTAGGATTCAAGCTTTACCCAACCAAAGAACAGCCTAGAAACGTCGATAAAGAACTCTAGAACCAGGCTAGAAGATAATTTGAGGTCCAAAGAATCACTGTGAAAAAATAAATGGTCTTTTATATAATGCTTAAGCATTAGACATTAACAGGGACCTCCAGGAATCTCTGCCGTTGGTTTTCCATGGGGAGAAACACTTAAAGGTTTCCATGAAGGACTCTAGAACCAGGTTAGAAGATCATCTGAGGTCCAAATAACCACTAGGAATCACTAAACGCCCTTACAGATCATTTGTTTGGTTTTTTCCCTCTGGAGGAAATCTCAGCGCTATCTAGAACTGGCCTGGCAGATCATTTGAGGAGAACATAAATCAAGCATCGTTTGTTTTTTTTTTAATGTCTGTTTTGTGTCTAGAATTTACAGTGTCGTTTTGGCTTGTGACGCCACAGGTTTTAAAGCACAGAAGAATGAACTTTTCACCCTGTGAATATGTCTACTGTGAAGCATGGTGGCTTTTTTTTCTTTTCTTTCCCCGCACAGGGTCAGTCTGAATCCCCCAGGTTTAGTTTTGGATTATTGTTGCCTCCCCGTCGTATGTTATCATCACGAACAGCTCTTTCTTCTCTCTGCTCGTCCCTCGTGCCTCCAGCTCCGTCGCTCGCCGCTTGTAATTGCGCTGTCCTTCGTGAATGGTCAATTACCGAGTGGAATGGATTACGCTCCGCTCTTTATTTCGAGCTGAAATGAGGCTGTCACCCAACGCCTCCGCAATCGCCACCATCCCACGTGTTTCTGGAGCCTTCCGCCGAGAGAGCAGACGGCTAAATAAATCCACCAGTGCAATGAACGTTTTGGGGTGGAACAAGAAAATCGGTTGGCGGCCGAGCAAACGGAGGTCGATCGGAGGCCAAGCGGAGGCCATTAAGGCCGCGGGCCGGGGCGACAACAAAAAACAGCTCACGAAACGGGACGCATCGTTTCTGTACGATCTCAGGACTTCATTGACTTTTTAACTGAAGTGGACTGGAGATAATTACAGTCCCAATCCTGTCTAATCAGCCCAAGGAGGGTCTGTAATTAAAGGACGAGGCAGGGGAAGCTCCACTTGTGCCCGAGACTCCATTAAAACGAGGATTATCGCTCCGATATCGACTCGCATCGGCTTCTCACATTTCTGTACCCAAACAGAGCGACGTGGACGTTCAGGGACGCTGATAGTGCTTTTGAACTTTCGACCCTTCAGTCAGCAGTTTTACAGCTCAAAAGTCCAGCGTGGCCTGATAACAAAACGATAAGAGTTTATAGAAACCAGCTGGGGCAAGGTTACAGCGTTCGAAAAGGGATTAAACCCGTTTGAATGGTTTTAATGGTTCTGTTTTATTGCTTTGTGCTGTGGGTCCAAAATAAAAATCACTTTACATTCAGATTTCATTTACTGGAACAGAAATTTGTTTTGTTTAAAGGACAAACCTTATTAAAGTTATTTTATATATATATATATATACTGCACTTTCCAGAGACCAAAAAAAACCAAAATATAGGCCAGCTCTAGTTTATGCTTTATTCTGTTTATACAGAATAATAATACTTGCACATATTAAACTAAATGAAATAAATATTTATTTACCTAACCCTGGCCTAAAGACAGATTAAAAATAAATAAATAAATGAAAGAAGAGAATGATGATTTTTTTTTTTTTTTGTATTTTTAAAACAAAAAAATGAAGATAATGTACAAATAATGAAAACTTTTTTATTTTTTATTTTTTTTTTACAAAAACAAATAAAACTATGAAACATAACGTGCAAAAAAACCCTATACAATATAACACTGAACAAAAGAAGTAAGATATAAAAAATATAAAAATATAAAAGATATAAAAAAATTAATTTAAAATCAAATACAACTAATAAACATAACGCGTAACCAAAAAAAACCCCCTAAAATATAACATTTAAACAAAAACAAATCAAATTGAATCAGCGTAAATCCCAGCAGTCCTATTCCTAACCCAATGAGTTGCACTGTGGAGCGCCAAAAGGGCCATATGAAGGTCCAAAGAACCTTTGTCACAAAGCCAAACATTTGCTGTTTGGAAACGACACATGAAAAGGAGACATGATGGATGCTCCTGTGCGTGCGTGTGCCTGTGATAAGCTATGAGAGGTTTGGTATGTTCTCCTGATGGAAAGACAGCTTGAGTCGTTGGAAAGGTGGTGCCTCAATAGGTTCTGGAGTTTAGAGAAGTCACTCCATCTTCTGGCTAAGGAAGAGCATCCACCGGGCGACGATCTTCCCCCCCCACGGTGCCCCCATCAGCCTCCGAATCAGAGAAACTGTAGGAATGCGAGCACCGAAAGACCTCTTAGATGCTAACAGTCCTGAGGCGGTAATTAATCGTAATTAGCGTCGCAAGAATCTGCGCTGAGAAAGAAGCAGCGTGCCGACAGGAGAAAGTAATTACGGTCACCCTGGATTTAAAAAATAGCCTGCTCTCTCTCTGTGTGTGTGTGTGTGTGTGTGTGTGTGTGTGTGTGTGTGTGTGTGTGTGTGTGTGTGTGTGTGTGTG
>JAUZST010008910.1:0-13292 GCA_034779995.1 Parotocinclus haroldoi
CCTCCCATATCTCTCTGACCCGCTTTGTATCCGCTCTAAGTGACGACTTGTGGCTTCTTTTTCTTATTCGCTCTCACGTTCTTTGGTCCGATTAAACGAAATTTTGGTCCAAATAAGCAAATAACATTACACATATATAATAGGATTTGTTTCAATACTTTAGGATTCGGTCTGAATAAGCGGCTGGTCCCATTAACAGGTGGTCCAATTAACCCGATTCGACTGTATATATGTACCTGTCCTATTGTAAGTAGTACTGGTTGGTATCTGTATATTCTTTTGAACCCATAATTATATAAACGATTTACATATCGTTTGCACGCAGTTTGCGTTTGAAAATACCTTTTATATTTACATTACAGTACTACAAAAAGGTAATACAGTCATACAGCCATCCGTTTCTCCATCTGCCTTCTCCTCCACCATCCATCGCTCATCCATCTCATTTCCAGCATTCAGTATGTTTTTTTTAACCACTTTACCACAGTGCTGTAGGTTAAAGCACCTCGCTCACGGACTCAAGAGTCCCAGCTTGGCATAACCATGAATTAAACTCACAGCCGTTCAGTACAGAGTCTTAACCATTGAGCCACCAACCAATTTATTTATCCATACATCCATCAACCTGTCCATACATGCCTCCATCCATTTTGTACCTCCATAAATCATTCATCTCCCCATGCAGGCTCGTCTTTCCGTCCTTCTGTCCATAAACAATCCATATACTTATCGATTCTGTTATTCAGCCATCTGTTAATCCAGTGGATCATCAAGGCGTGCCGTTCCAAAAGTCATCTTCCAACTCAATTGCTCTTGGTTCACACTTTTGCTTGGAGCTAAAGGGTTAGCAAGGTTTGCCGAGTGTTTTCATATTGTGCTGGGTCTGCTATCGCTAGCATTTTACTGATTCCTGCATTGATTACAGGGGTGTGGGGGGGTGGGGGGTGTGCCACGTTTTTAGGTATGAAGAACATCTTTTATTTTTTTTTCAATCTTTCAGCTGTCACCGCTGAAGCTCAGCACCATGCTGGTACCTTGGATGTTTTGCCTTCTTGAAATTGGAAACTTGTTTATGCCTGTGTCCACCCAACTCTGGGCGCAAGAGCAGTAACAAACCTAGACGGGATGCCAGTCCATCGCAGAGCACACACACACACACACACACACACACACACACTATGGGCTACTTTAGAGACACCAACTAACCTAACGGGGCGGACCCAGACCGCTCCACCCTGGGATTGAACTGCTACCCACCGAGCCCCCGTGCCGCCCCCAGATCCGGTTTCAATATCACATAATACACTGCTCACAAAAATTAGGGGATACTTCATTATGGCATGTTTCATTTTGAAAGATCCCCTACTTTTTGTGAGCAGAGTATTTTCTCCCAGTTCTCCACCAATGCTCCAGCAGAGTGTTACAAAGAAAATTACTTAATGAGGCACGTGATAACCCGGCGCACCGGCCCTGCAGACGGGCGCCTCCTTAATACAGACTTATTTTTCCACTAATCACGGCGCACGAAGCATAAAATGCATCAGTAGGAGCAGATGTGGAAGTGGACGCCAAATTCTGGTTCTTGGTATTGTGGAACAGGATTTTTTTTGCATGGTACGTGACGTACGTGAAGGCGGTAAAACCGTTTAAACCAATTAGGATATTATTATAGATGACACTTGTTTGCACACCTCTACTATCGCTGTTCCAGAGGACACATGGTTCCGTCTGGCTCTTCCAGAACAGGGTTAAGAACCTTTAAGGGTGGTTAATGGAAGGGTGCAAATGTGCAGCCTTTGGTGCATAACAGCCGAAGGCACGCTGACTTAACGACTTATTTGTCTCTGAGAACAGAACCGGTTTGTTTAATTTCCCAGCGCTATTAGAGCTAATTAACTTGATCGCTTATAGCACTAGGTTCCCTGTTTTTGTCTCATGGGTAGGTTGCCAGGTCAAAATAGATCTATGTAGCCTTAGTTTTAATCCTTGGCTGTGACCCCGGGGTTAACGTAGTGCCTAGACCGAATTCATCAGGGCTTTCGAGGGTTAGACAGGTAGCCTTTGGTTTTGTGCTTAGCCGGAGGGGAAACGTTTCATATCTGCTGTGTGGAAAAACTGAATTAGGGAGATGCGGCGTTACCAGGGACAGAACCATAATGTCACGAGTGTATCCTGTGGATATTGTCGGGGTATGAAAATCTTTCAAACACGTGGGCACACGTAATCCGTATCCAAATCAAGATTCGAAGGCTTTTGTGCAATGCAGGCTTGTTATGGAGATCAATAATTAACGCTTTAATTGATTTTCTTTAAGAAATGCAGCATCGGGGGGAAAAAAACAATGCATTAATTACAGCGCAGAGCAAAAATGATGCCCCGGTAACGTGCGTGTCAGAACATATCGCTTTCAAGCGAATATTGAAAACGTATCCATCATGCAGCCCGAGTTAAATGGGGGGTTGTAAATAAAACCCTGCTGAATGTGCACCGGGTGGACGTCCGTCTCGTCCCCCCTCGATTTCCATAAACCTGCAAAATGAACAGTCCGGACCTTTCAGTCAGGCCGCGACGAGAAGTTTTATGTTTGAAATCTCTGCTGACTGCACTTCTCGCGGCTCTTAAGGTCAGCCTCATGCATAATTCATGAGCGAGCGCGTTATTAAAAGGCCGCAATGTGTGCGTTGATTTCCACGCTCAACGCGTTTAAAGCACTAATAAGGCAGGAGATCGGCGTGCTTCAGCTTGTTTTCAACCCACTTTATACTTCCATGCCAACCCACAGGGTTCAGGAACCCGAGATAGGGAGCGGGCGGTCATGTGATCGGCTAGGAGTTTGGTATATTTTAAAACACAGGAAACAATCATGACTACACTGACTGGCCATTTTATTAGGTACACCTTGCTAGTACTGAGTTGGAACCCGTTCAGAATTGACTTGATTCTTCGTGGCATAGATTCGGCTAGGAGCTGGAAACGTTCCTCAGAGATTTTGGGCCTTGTTGATACAACGACATAATGCACCTGTTCTAGACCATCTATTGGGATTGAGATCCGGTGACTGTGGAGGCCATGTTTAAGTCCATTGGCCTGTCATGTTTAGGAGACACATTTAACGAGGGGTTCTTTCGAGTTACTGCTACCTTGATCCTAATGCCTGGGATCAGGAAGGCATTTACACCCAGAGAACTGCCCTTGCTGGATATTTCCTCTTTTTCGGACCGTTCTCTTTAAACCCTAGTGATGGCGCTGTTTGTGAAAATCCCAGTAGATTAGCGGCCTCTGAAATACTCAGCGCCAACAACCAGGCCACGTTCAGAGTCACTGAAATCACCTTTCTTTCCCATTCGGCTGCTCGGTTTGATTCAGCAGCTCGTCCTGACTATGTCTATGTAATGAAATGCACCGAGTTGCTGCCATGTGATTGGCCGATTAGACGTTTACGTCAGGTGTACCTAAAAATAAAAGAATAAAGTGGCTATTTCTATAAAGCTTTTTACATTTATATTATTTGTATTTATTGGTGGGTTAAGGGCCTTGCTCAGGGACCAACCTGTGGCAGAGGGGTGAACCCACGACCATGAGATTCAGAGTCCAGTACAAAAAAGTAGCTTTATAATATTATATGATCTTAAAAGGCCAATCCCAAACTGAGCAAACTAGGGCGACAGTGGCAAGGAAAAACTTCCTGAATATAGAAGGAAGAAACCTTGGGAGGAACCAAGACTCAAAAAGTGACCCGGCCTGCTTGGGTGGCCCAGATGTTAACTGAAGTAGTTAAGTTTGTATTAGTAGTAAAATTGAGTGAATAATAAAATGTAAATTAAATAACGTAATCGATTGAAGATAATGAGTTCTTAGCTGTAAGTATTTGGAGGCACATCATCTCTTGATAACTAAATGACTGAGGGAGTTCCTGCACACTGGTGGGTTCTGATGATGAAGATCAGTAGGGTGATGCTGGGGGGGAGGAACATCTAAGTGTGTGGTGCTGGAACTGGGACCGAACGAAAAAGAGAAAATGTAGTTACTTATGGGTTAGGAGTTTGACCAATTCCAGGTGCAGCATGTGACTCCGGCAGCACTACTATAGCAGCATAACTAGAAGGGGAAGAACCAGAAGGTAAAACAGCCAAAAGGCAAGAGCCAAACCCTAAATCTAACCAAAAGCCTGAGTAAATAAAGACATTTTTAGAATAGAATTAAACATTTGCAGTGTGTCTGAATCTCAAACTAAACAGGAGAGTTTATTTCATAGCTGGGGGTCTCAAGTATGAGAAAGTTTTTCCCCCTGCTGTCACTTTTTTAATTCTAGGAACTGAAAGAAGTCCTACAGCCTGTGATTCATTATCATACCTGCTTAATTCAGGTCTTTGGGAACCAGATCAAGGCAAGACCCAACGCTGGACTTGGTGCCGCTATATCGCAGGGCACACAAACACAGTTACTTACACTGGGGCATTTCAGAGACACCAGCTAACCGAATGCATGCCTTTGAACGTAGGAGAACGGGAACCAGAACACAAAGAGAAAACCTACAAGGACATGAGGAGAACATGCAAAGTCCACACAGATGGACCAGGAATCAGTGTGGGGAACTCTGGTGCTGTAAGTTTAACGCAGAAGAAGATCTGTACACAAAAGACGGACCAAGACCCCAGACTTGTGGAACTCCGCTCCATCATAGCACTCTGACATCGTAGCACTCTACACATAGGTAGTTTTATTTATAGTATTTAACACACACCCTTATCCAGAGTGACTTGCATTCTTTGCATGACTCTCAAGCTAGAACAACAAAGCTGCAACCTAATGACAAACAACTAAAAAACACTGTAGCCATTTCCTGGCTGGGCAGACCAGACCCTGTTCCCCATCTTTGTGCCCTTACTGAACCACTGCGACAAAGTCAGAACGGCCTAGCCAAATCCTGCTTCTCTCAGTTCAGCGATGCGTCCCGTTCTTCGTAGAGGCTATGCCGAGCAGTCAGCAATGTCTCACCAAGAGGTACGCTACCCAAAAGTAATATCTGAGCCTTTTATAAGGCAAGCACTTTTACACCTACCAACAGAAGTGCATGCTGACTTTTGCAGCAATCTTACATTTCTATTTGGGTGTGTTACTTTTTTAGAGCGAGTATTAATCAGTATAGATAATCATAAGCAGTGGTTGTGCAGCTGTTTAGGTGCCAGGCTGTTATTTATTCCAACTTTGATCAGACATGTGGAAAGAATTTGGCAGTCTGAAAGATGAAAGTGACATAGCGGTTTGATCTTAAGCCTTAATATTGGACCAAGAGCATGGACCCATAATTTAGAACAGTATTGTGTGTAGCCTTTGTGAAGCGTTTAATTTAGATCGATTGTTTTTGATCCGTCACACTGTACGTTCTTACCCACTATCTGTTATACTGTTAATGAATTACAACAGGGATTGGCCCTCTCTGGAATGCACCCACTTCCTGTTTCTCCAACCACAGGCATGAATGGCATTGGGCATAAACAGTGCCAATGGGTGACACCGAAAAAAAAAAATGTGCCAGGGGCAAGAATGGAAGGAGGGTCGTTTTGTGCCTGAGCCTGAGGATCTGTGAGTGTCTCTGATCCACACTGAGACGGACAGAGATGTTTTTCCATGAGGATCAGAGAGTAGAAACCACAAAGACCAGTGTTAGGAGAGGGGATGTACCTCATTGACCTACAATTCCTTTTCTTCTCTGTGTGTGTGTGTGTGTGTGTGATGAAGGTAGGCGGATGTAGAGAGTTAGTCATTCCTGAGTGAGCGTGTTCGCATAGCTCAGAGGAAGGACACACACACACACACACACACACACGCAGACAAGTGCACACACACACACACACACACACACACACACACACACACACACACACACACACACACACACACACACACACACACACAGGCCTGGACTGTCCATGTTCATAGATTTCCACAGCACATTTTTCCCAAGGAATGAAGTTTATTGTCTATAAATGTTACACATTATAACATTATATTATATAACATGATGCCATATGATGTAATCATTTGTAAATGAAATTATTAAAATATATGTAAAACATTGTTACTCTTTAAAACACCGTTAATTACAGTTACGCTTCTTGACCATGTGGGGCTCCACTCCCTAACTGGCTGAAATATCCCCTTATACAGAAGCATTTTGTAGTTCTAAAATTACAGACTGTAGTCCATTTGTTTCTCTGCAGCCTTCACTCTGTTCTCTGATGGTCAGGACCCTCACAGGACCAGCACAGATCAGAGGAGATCAGGTACCGTTTGGGTGAATCAGTACCGCACCGACACTGATGTGGTGGCGGTGTGGTAGCGTGTGAAGCAGCAGCGCTGCTGGAGTTAGTGTAGAGAAACAGATGCACGACAGTCGGTAATTACACAACTATAAAGTGCTTCTATATGGAAACTGAAATAATGAGGTGTATCTAATAAAGTGGCTGGTGTATGTGACTGGTTAACTTAATTTTATTTTTACATGTTTTTTCTTCTGTTAGTGTTACTTGTATAAAGAGGAAGTTTCAGCACAGAAATGACAAACACATAAAACGTAACCAGATGACGTCCATACCGTTCTCATCACGACACAGTGATGATATTTACACTTACAGCATTTAGCAGAAGCCCTTATCCTGAGCGACTTACAACCTATACAGTATGCCTATACAATCCAAGCAGTTAAGGGGTTAAGAACCCAACTGTGGCAGCTTTGGCAGAGGTGGGATTTGAACCCTGGACCATCAGGTCCAGAGTCCAGTACCTTAAGCAATAAGTACCCACTGCAATGACCATTAACCAAATAATGTGTATTTTTGCAATAAACAAAAAGCATCTCAAAATAATCTCAGTAACAGGATAGGAAGTTGAGATTGACCTTCTAAACGACGGTTACAACATGATCACATATTCAGGAAAAATTAGTGAGAGATTACTTTTGATCTTTGAATGATCCTCAGTAGATCCAGCTTTATAATGATCATGTGACGTGTTGTTCCCTAATTTTTCCGAAGTGGGAATATTTTAGGGGAATAGGACTGAGTGAAAATTTGGGGAGTACATAATTATAATATTACTTTAAAATAAAAAATATTATGGATTTCTGGGCGACACGGGGGCACGGTGGGGTGGCACCGCTGCCTCACAGCAAGAAGGTCCCGGGTTCAATCCCAGGGTGGAGCGGCCTGGGTCCTTTCTGTGTCTGTGTGGGTTTACTCTCACAGTCCAAAGACATGCATGTTAGGTTAATTGGTGTCTTTAAAGTGCGTGACTGTGTGTGTGCACGACCCATGATGGATTCCATATAGGGTTGTTTCTGCCCTTGCCCCCAGAGTTGCCGGGTGGGCACGGGCTGGCCTGCGACTCCGTGTGGATTAAGTGGAAGATAATGAATGAATATTATGGATTTCGTATTAAAAACAAAAGATTTCTTTAAACTTCAAATTTTAAAATACTAAAAATCAGTCTCACTGTTTTAGGTCGTTTTTATTCATGTTTTAAATTAAATACTTTAAATCTGCAATTGCTGTGCAGGACAATTTGGACACGCACGCACACACACATGAAGTGACGTTGTTTGTGATTTGTGTGTTTACTTTGTGTGTTAATACAAGGGTAAAGAATGAGGTCATGTGAGAAACTCAGGCCACCCGTCCCATACCGAACTCTTCATTCACTAATAGCACCTTATTTTCGTCTCTTGATTGCTAAATACTGCGTGTGGGTGCAGACGGCCTGCTTTCGACTAAAAACCAAGCAGATGAAGGCTTACTATTTAAAGCCCGAGTTTCTATTTGCGTTTGAAAAAGCCCGGGTCTCGGGTCGACCTCCCACATGAGACTAGACGGGCGGCGGGTCAGCGGCAGGGCCTGTAAACAGTTTCAAAGAGACGGCTTTTCCTGGGTTTCCAATCACTCAGTTCATGTCTCATTCTGTTGTTTCTGAACTCAGCTGTGACTTTTACTTTCGCAATGACCTAGGCGTCTATTCCATGCCCTTTACTGGAAGTCATGGGCTTATGGGAAAGGCCTCACACACACGGTGGGTGGTGGTGTTATGAATGACTGTGCTCTTCGCCTGTGTCTTTGTACCACTCACAATACGGTGCATTTACATACAATACGTGTGCGTGTCACACCTGCTGCAGCTGGTTAGCAGAGCGGTTTGGCGAGTGCTGCAGGGGGAAAGCTGTGCCGATGTGCTGATGTTGCAAAAAAAAACCCCGGTCATGTTATTTACTGGCTAATTTTCGAACCGTCCTTATGTGGGGGAACGAATAAGGGATACAGCAAAATGAAATCTCCCAGTGAATTTTGTACAGCTGGTTTGTTTTTTAGTAAATGAGGAAAGGAATAAGCCTTTGGCCTCCTTTTACCTAACATGGGGGCACCCCTGGTCTGGGACACACAAGTGACAACTCTAAGACCCAGCCCACCCCTGAGAAGCCCAGAGACTCTACTAGACAGGGACATATCCGGAACCTGCATAAAGCGTGACCCGACGTCACATAAATAACAAAAATTAATCTGAAAATGTCAGTGGGACCTACAATGCCAGGGTATGGTCCCATGGGCATCACAACAGAATGCAGCTTGGCCACCCAGGCAACAACCAGGGGTACTGGGGATCTGGGGGCCAGATTTTCCAAAAACATTCTTAAAGGTTCTTAAGACAAACACTAAGGCATTAAGAACAGCCTGCGTAAAAATTCTCATAAAAAGCTTATTAAAACCGAACATATTTCCTAAAGATCTTAAGGAAATCGTCCTCGTTTTCTTCTGAAGGCTGTGTTGCATTTGACAGCTTGAATATACGGCATGAGACACGATTCTGAATTTCTATTTACAATTATTATATTAGGTTACATTTTCGTGTTTTTACCGTTATTGACTTTGAATTGCTCAGATTGGAGGTTAAACATCAAAGCAAGTGTTTAAAGAAGTTTAAATTGAAACAAATCCTTGGAAAGTACGATAATTGTGGGTCGACGGATGAAAGCGAAAGAGGACAGGCAAAAGTAGCAGAAGAGGTGTTTAATTTGGAAGTGTGAGGTTATCGTATGGTTAAGAAAACAACAAGGACATTGTGTTTTCAAGAATATTTTCTTACTTGTTCTGAAGAATTCGGTAAAAAGTAAGTAATTCTTAAGAAATGATACCAAGAATTTGCGAAGCCTTCCTAACTTTTTTCTTAACAAAAAACATTTCTTTTCTTTGGTGAATCCTGTCGGCTCGTATCCCGCCTCTGGTGAGGTCAGGTATACCTGGGTCCTGTGTCTCTGCGTTTGCCTCGCCAAGACACTTCCCTGCCCATCGAATGTCTGGAGTTGGCAGCGCCAGGGCTGGTCCTCCTACAACTTTCTTGCATTGTTTATTTCTATCATGATTTAATATATCCGAAGTATATTATATTATTACTCCCTTGTAGGCTACGTGGACCCTAAAAACAGGGTTTAAATAACCAGAGCGCTCCAAAAAACGGCAGACATTCGTACCCATATAGAAAAAAGACTGTGAGTTCCTGTTCTGAGGGAGAACGTGAGTCGTTAGCGACGTTAGACAGAAGTAAGCGTTTTAAGGTATAATGTTTCCAGACTGGACCTAGAGTACTTACATCATGGTCGCTTTAAATTACTCAATCATCGCTTACACGTACTGTACTAACAGGAACAGCTTTCACCGACGAGTCATGATGCCGTCTCTAAAAAAACAAAACGTTTCTCTTCAGACGATTCATCATGCAGTCAGGATTTAGCTTGTGGTTTCATGATGTTGTATATGGCATGTGGCTAATTAGCTTAATCACTCTGACACTATGAGGGAAATTGAAAGTTAATATAAGGAAACCACATTTATAGGCAACCCTGCAATAGGCTTTGTGGAGTCGAGTCTGAATCCCAGCTTCCCAGCTCGTGGACTGCTCTGGACTCAATAGGGTTTGGGTCTGTGACTGGAACGGTCGTGACCAAAGCTTAAGTCTATGCATATTTGGACTGGTATAGAATTTGCGATGGGAGCTTTTGCTGTAGACCTTCTTTTCTTCTCTTCTGCTTTTTCCTTGAAGAGTGCACTTGGCAGACGACAGCTTAAAACCTACTCTTACAGTACAAGCTACAGTTTGGGGCTGAGATCTGTCCCAGTAGCAGGTTATTTATTTACTGCAATAATCAGGCCATCATTCCCAATCCAACTGTAAGGGATAAACCCTCCATCAGGTCTCAGGATTGGGAGTAAGTCTGGATGTAGAAATCTGGTTTGTTCCGAAATTTCAGAATTCTGCAGATCTCCCACTGTCAAACCCTGGAGAGGCGTGTGTCCATCTAACCCCAAAATACACTTTGCTCCTTGGTTTAAAAGTCCAAACAAGTCAACGGTTGGCTAGCTTTGATCTGATTTATGTAGATCAGCCTGGTGAGTCACGGGGTTTGGCTTTTGTAGGACCTTACACAGGGTGACGGTGAAGTAATATTACTGCAGGACTGCTAGGGTTTTTAGTACGTGGGGTGGTGTGGTGGCACAGTGGTTGGTGACATCGCCTCACAGCTCCAAAACTTGGCTGTGACTCTAGTGCAGACCCTGGTCCTGTTTGTGTGGATTTTGCATCTCCCCTTAGCAGTGTGAGCACGTGCGACGGCCTTTACCCTTTCCAGGCACGGTTAGAATTGGTTTTTAAGATTCTGAACTATTGGCCAGAGCGTTAAGGAATTAAATCCCAGTGTTGTCACTGCACAGCTGCAGTTGCATGGATCAAATTTTTATCAGTATCAGACTGGAACGAAATCGAGAGCTTTTCCAGACTCTTAATGGATATTTGACTATTATTTTAACATTTTATGTCCACGGAATTCTTTGGAATGGGGCCCAGAGCCCAACCTGGAATTCACTGTTCACAGGCAAAAACACTGCTCACAAAATTATCCCATATATATCATTATTTCATTTTGAAATATCTCTTCATTTTTGTGAGCACTACATGTACCCTGGACGGTGCCAGTTCATCGCTGAGCTGGGAAGGGGTCGTTGATGCACAACTGGGAGTCCGGACTGTCCTCCCTCAGACACGGCCAGCTACGTGCATAGAGGCCGGTCGCGCCGCGACCCGAACCCTGGGCCACTGTGGTGAAGGGTTAACGAATTTGCCATGAATATTTTACAATTGCACAAAATAATTTTATTTAAAAGATTTAATCGTTGCGATTCAATTCTTCCTGAAATCAGACTTGAGCCATGAAAGCTGTTGAGAAAACCTGCGGCTTTATTGATTAAAAAACATAGAAACAACAAATGTGAACAATATCCAGAACATCCATGAAATGATGAAAAACAAGGCAAGTCGCCCTTTAGTCGTGTCCCTTAAATTGTGACTGCATGGACTCGTTTCCCATAAATCCATGGGGGGCGAGAGGACGAGTCTGATTCTGACGGGTTACGCTCCTTTTCCCCTTTCACCGAAACGAACAAAGAAACAAAGAAAAAACTCCGAAAGATTCCTCAGTCGCCTTGCTCCGTTTGTTCTGCGTTTCATTTCGGATTTGTGGCGTCGTCTGGGAGCTAATACTGCAATGAAAAGTGGTGTGTCTTTGGCTTGAGGGTGGAGCGCAGAGCACGTTATGTGGCTGAAATAATAGCTAACTAAATAACACACCCAGTCTATCAGTGTGTACATCGGCGCATGCACAAGGTTACACAAAGCCCAGTTGTGCAAGAGCTCTGAAATCTCCACCTTCTCTCTTTAAAGCGACGTCAAGTTTAGTGTAAAAACGAGCTGCCTTCACACTGCGACGTTTGGTCACCCCTGCTGTGCTAAACACGAATCTAAATCTCGTACAGTTCTGCGAACGCACTTTTTTTTGGTTTGTTTCTTTTGTTTACACACTATAAGCGTAGCAGAAAACGACAGTTGTGCAAACATTTGTTTCCAGATGATCTACTAGTGTTTTTAGGAAGGTCCCAGAACTGTATTGACTCTCAAATATACTCGTGATATTTTTCGAAGCTTCTTGGGCGGGAGGAGGGGGGCTTGGGGGCGTAGGGGTCACATTACAGGTCGAGATGCTATCTCGGTATGGCTGGGGTTCGAAACCCGAATCCAGAGGAACTCTGGATATTTAGGGCGTATTTTAGTTAGGAATGTTTTGTTTATGCACTGAATTTTAGCTCAGTATTAGAATTAACAATATGATCGACAACTCTATAATGCTAGACCTGGGTTCAAGTCCTTCCGTCACCACTGCCATTTGCTTCGATTTTAACTGCATTTAAACCCTAAGCTGTAACTGTACTTACAATTAAAACGATTTTCTCATTAGAAACGTTTACTCCCTGCTTTTCGGCCCTTTTCTTCGCGGTGTGAACGCAGCTCGATTCGATAGGTAGAATAAGAGTCTCTGGCATTCAATTAATTCGATTCAAAAATGAGCCTGAAAAGGTTTCAAGTACAGAATGTAAACCTGCGACATCAAATAATGAAGCAGACCCCTCCAGAATGAACACAACGGTCACGCCTCTCGCTTTGAGTCCAAGCTCGAATCCGGTAAAAACAAAAAACAAAACAACAACAACAACAACAAAAAAAATAAATCGACTCGGCATTCAACACAAGCTCAATAAATAGTTCCAGAATACGAGCCCGTCCTACAGTAACTGAATCCGCTACACCAGGTGTGCTGCGTTCACTCTTCACCCTTCATTCGATGCTTTGTACAAAAATAGACGTTTGTGACCGTATTCAAGTTTGCAAAAATAAATATCCCCTCGTCCTTCCCCTCCCCCCGACAGCCCAAACTGCTCCTGTGGGTACAAACAGATCGATCGGAGTGTGTGCTTAATAGGAAAGGCTGTACGACAGAAATTCAGTGCACGATGAAATACAAAGCTCTCGCTTTAGCCAGGTGATAAAAACATGCGGATTAGGCAGGTGCCGATAATCAGCGGTACGACACGTGCTCTAAAATGTACAATGAAGTTACGGTTTTAGTAATCGGGAGGCTAAGAACTGATATTTGAGGTCAATTTTCATGATTACACAGCTATTAAAGGGATACACTGCTCCCAAAAATGAGGGGGTATTTCATTAGGGTCGATCATTTTGAAGGGTAAATACACAGCATATCATGAAATTATTTTGCTGATCATTAAGCTTAAAAATCAGATTAGATTAGGCAGATTAGAGTGAAATGAATCATTTAAATTCAGAAATTAAACACGTTGTGTCTAAACGCCCAAAAAGATCAAAGTGTGTTTAGAAAAGGTTTGAAAATAATCCAATTG
>JAUZST010008912.1:0-13292 GCA_034779995.1 Parotocinclus haroldoi
ACACACACACACACACACACACACACACACACACACACACACACACACACACACACACACACACACACAAACACTCTCTCTCTCTCTCTCTCTCTCTTCTTGCAGATCTGCAGGTTTGATTAGCTTAATTGACCAGCTGTTTGCGGCTGCAACTCCCAGAGTTAAAAGACGGATTTTTATTTCCTCTGTAGATTTTAAAACTTCTGTCTTAGAAGTCAACAGATGTTGATCGGCTGCTCATTAAATGGCGTTTATCTGGGTAGATTAATCAATCCGAAAATTGGATGCCTTGCTTTCCTTTTCATACAGAATATATAAATGCACTCACCATGCACTTTCACTCACTGGATATTTTGACTTCTTTGCCTTTAGACTGTTGTGAGTGAAAATCCCAGGACATCAGCATAAAGACCCAAACCAGCCCATCTGCCATGGACAGTCATGCCAAAATCACTGAGATCCCATATTCCCCATTGTGATGGTTGATTACTGGAAGCTACTGGCTCATAAGCATTTCATAAGCGTACCACTCACCTTGGTGTAAACATAAAATTGACTAAGCGCAAAAGTTTGGCCGTCGTTTCAGACGATCCTCTAGCATTTTTTGTAAACTTTTAACATTGAGTTGACTTGTAAACAGTTCGTTAAAATGTGCAGAAACATGTCATAATTAGATTTGCTCCATGCAGAGGGGTGTGTTGGCATGAATTGCTTAGAAAATCAACAACACATGCACCAGCATGTAATTCATTTAAATCTATCATAAACCCTTATTTACAACTGAAACTATCCAACCTAATATGATCCAAACAACTGAAGGTTAAGGACCTTGCTTAGCGGTCCAGCATGGCAGTGCTAAGACTGAACCCTGCACCTCCTTGTCCAAAGACCTCCTTTGCACTTCTGCACCACCGCAGTCTCACAGTATTACAATATGACCTAAGATGCAAAAGTAGACTTGTTATATATTGTTAGATTTGGTTTGAAAAAGCCAGGCTCTGTCGTGGTATAGGGTTGGGTCAGGGCCCTTGGTAAGGGTCATTTTCAATTCTATAGTGCATCGTTACTTCAGAAAATTGGGATTTTTAGAGCAACATAAGCTGCCTTCACAATGACAAATTTCCCAGAGATGTTCATGCATCCTTCAACAGGGCAAAATGAAATGAAAACAAACCAAATCAAAGACTCAAAGGCTTTTTGTTGATGCTGCTTCACTTGTCTACAATCATATGTTTGAACTCACATCATTATTTAGTTGTTGCTGTTTTTCTTTAGCTCATTACAAGCCATTTATAGTCTGCGTATTTTTCTCCGTACTTTGTTTTGGAATGTGTTGCCTGACATATATAGAAGTTCACCTGACAAAACATCACATATCTGAGGTTTATACTGTCTGCAATAAAATAAAGGACAACTACATGGAAAGAAGGAACACTGCATGGATTAATGTTTGCATTTTCTGTACCGTACTGCATAACTTTTACTGGTTGGGGTGTAATATAATAAAAACTGTAAAATGAGCGAAATAATACCTTGTTGTTCGGAGAAATGTGTACTCCAGAGAAAATACTTGTTAAACTGCATTAAAGTCAGAATATGAGCTGTAGCTAAGCATGAGTCTCCAATTACATAACAAGCCTGCAGCCCGTCAGCATCTCCACCTAAGCGTTATGTTCACACGGCCTCCATTCCTGCTTGTCATGTGCATAAATAATGCATGGCTCTGTATGTTCAACAGCCCTGCTTCATTTCAGCCAGCATGACAAAGTGCAAAGTGCTCTGGCCAAACCCATCCCCCTCATCGAGTTATACGACCGAGTCGAACCCGAGCTCGGCCCTGCCTCTTGCAAAGCCGCGGAAAGGCGGGCATTCACTTTATCTCCATCACCATTAGCGGCCCATCAGCACTGCAATGCCGGCTCCATTAGTGCTCATTTGGCCAAACCCATGGGAGGAGGCAAGCGCATCAAGCCCTCTGCCCCAAGCTGTGATGAATGGACCAATGCGAGTGCCAGGCGCACAGCACTTATAAGCGCCCGGCATCGGTCCTGATGCCAGGGTCTGTGCCAGGGTCCGTGCACAAGCCAACGCGCATCACGTTGAAATGAACCATGATTATGTGAGGAGTAGCAAGAATGCAAATGTGTGAACTGCTGGAGATTTCAATATGAGCATTACTTTAGTAATCTCATGTCTGCTTTGAGTATGTTAGAAAATAAAGAGCAGTAATTCATGCACTTACAATGCCTCAAGCACTTTCCGAGCCAGCTGCATCCATTTTCTAGGAGGAGCGCCTTGAAAGTGATAGGAAATGGGAACGTTTGGAATCCACTTCACTTTGAAGCACTAAAATATAAGCACCGAGTTTAGCTTTTGGAAGAAAAGCAAATAAATGACATTTCCAGAGAGCAGGTGCTCACTTTGTTCGCTAAGAAGTAAGAAGTGCTTTTATGTTGTTTTTCATTGTATATGTCCGCAGAAGTATTCAAACTATTCACCTGGTGCTTGGTTAAAGCAGTTACAAAAAGACTTGAGTCATGTGCGCACCATTTTATGGAAGCTTTCTCGTATTGTTCTATGCATGTTCCATTCTGTCCCAGCTTTTTTTTTGTACCTGTACCTGTTTCTGCTCCTTTCACATTGCAGTCCTGGCAGGGATGCGCAGCCCTTGTTCTCATTTCCATTCTGTCTCAGGTGTAAGGCATTTGGAATGAAATCATCTGCCAAGCTTAAGCACCTAAGATTGATTTTATTGCTTCTTCAAGCAAGGACTGCTGTCGCACTTGTTCGATATAATGATTGCACACAGTGATCGTACGTGGCGGGCAGGCCATTACGCCCTTGAATTGATGCCAATTTAGAATGACCAAGGACCTATATCTTTCGACTGCGGGAGGAAACCAAAGTACCCGGAGTAAACCTGGAGAAAGGAGCCAGGTTACTCCACTCTGAGATCAAACCCAGAACCTTCTTGCAGTGAGGCGGCAACGAGCCAACAAGCTCCACTTTTTTGAATATAATGTATTTATTATATTCCAGCACAATAAAAAAAAATACAAGTAATAGAAAAACTCAAAACACATTTGGATTCTTGTATATAAATAATATGCACATGAAACATCTTATTTTTGCATGAAACAAAATGTTTGATAACCAGTGTAATAATTCGCCTTCAAAAGGAATTAAGAATGTAAGCCTTTTTCTAAACAGTATTAATTAACATATTAATTTATGAACTCCACTCTGTGGGCGTTATACCAGCCAGAGGGAGCACAGCACCCGAAAACCTAACACAATCTCCATGGCTCTAACACAGCAAAACTGACAAATAGCACAATCTCCTACTGAGAGCAAAGAATTCAAAAATCCCTTTTGTGTTGCCTAGCAACTGTCCCTGTCTAATTTTACAGCCATCCCATTTGTAAAGGATTTATGGAGGAGCTTCCAAATTTTTTACTGTCTCACATTAACGAGCAATATGCTGTACTGTGCTTATATGGTTCTTTGCAAACATTCTGACCTTAAGTGTCCATAAGAAAACAATAAGTAAGCAATAAATACATTTTGAAAAATGCAAAGCAAAAAAACACAAAAAAAAAGCGACTGAATGAGTGAATTATTCATGAATAAATATTTGTTTAAAATATTTGATTTGATTGCAACTAGTGAAAAAGTACATAACAATAAGTAAATGTAAATCATTTAACTGATACATAAACACATTCATTAAATATATGCATTTAAAAAAACAAGAGATTAGTAAATAACTGAAT
Organism: Parotocinclus haroldoi; assembly: GCA_034779995.1. Lineage (NCBI taxonomy): Eukaryota > Metazoa > Chordata > Actinopteri > Siluriformes > Loricariidae > Parotocinclus > Parotocinclus haroldoi. The sequence continues at coordinate 3,774 of JAUZST010008912.1, forward strand.
ATAAATGATTTTATTTATTTGCCTTAGCTTTTAAATAAATACATTTATTTTCTGTCATTTTGTCCTTATGAAAAAAAGAAACTAAATAAATGGATGAATAAACGAGTAAATAAATGAATGCCATTAACAATTTGATAAGTAAATAGATAAACAAATCAAAAATTAGAAAAAAAAAACAATTAATTAAATACTTGCCTTTAATGCTTTTGTTTCAGGAATTTTATTTAATGATTTATATTTTGCTTTGTTATTGTTATATTTAGAAGTTATTTATAAGTTCATTTAAATTGAACCATGTTACTATTGCTGTATATACTGCATATATATATATATACTCTGTAAATAACCAGTATTTACTACTTGCATGCCATTACCTTTAACTTTAGATTCTGTTTTTTACATCTAAAAGAAATTATGAACATATAAAAAGTGTAAAAATGCTTTCTGCACAGCTGCCGCACACAAAAAGCTAAGCTAAAGGTGTTCATTACTCACTGTTTAATAAAAGCAAACGTGAATGATGATTCAGTCGATGTCGACATTTCACTGTCCTGTTCGTTATGTGCTGCTCCCTGTTATTTTTTTTTCCACAGGAGCAGGATATGAAAAGAAAAAGCTTCTCAGCTCTGCATATTAGGGTGGGTCTGTAATCGAGTTAAGGCCACCATCGCTGAAATCTGATAGAGCCTCCAATCAGTCCTCGCTCTCCTCCGGTAACCCACAGCAAGGCCGCTTCAGTCAGAGGAGGAAGCCCAGTGTAGTAATATCCTGCAAACACACAGGCTTATGCTTAGTAGGTTCATCACTGAATCTTGTAAAAGAGTTGGGATTTCATAATGAGAGAAAAAAACGAGAAAACAGTATAATATAACACACTATTTTTGCTTTGCTGTTTAAGTGTCTTTATGATGTTGCTTCATATTATTAAATATTCGTATTATATTAATTTTTTAATATAATATATATTATAAAATATATTATAATATAATATAACTATATAATAATTTTATATTATGTATTATATATTATATTATAGCTTCATACATTATTAAATATTATCTGCATTTAGACACCATTACACAAAACCCTGAATTTCTCTCCCGGAGAAGCTGTGTTCATTGCTGAGCAAAAGTCTCAGGCTACTGGTATATTAGCTATAGAGTGGAACCTTGTTTTTTTGTCATTAATCCATTCGAAAGTGGCTGACGGAAACCAAAATGAATGATAACTGAAGTCATAGAAATATTATTGTAAATCCAATTAATCTGTTCCAGACATGCCTACATGAATAGTTTTTATAGAGAATAAGTATAGTTTTACAAAGAGAAAACTATAGAGTGTTTTAAGAGAAAATAATGAGACATAAATACAAACACAGTTCCACAGTAATCACTCACTTCTGGCTCTCGCAAAAACATGGGGAAAAACCAGGCAAATGTTTGGGATGAACTGGGAGGGGTGATGCTTACTCATTCAGGAACCAAACCTGACTGAAAACAAACGTGTTGTAGCACTCTGATAGTACCCTCTTTAGGGTTTTTACTCAAAGCCAGACAGTAGTGAGCTTTAGCAGGTGGAAAAGATGGAGACTCATACTTGTGTTTCTCTCATCACTTCATCACTCAGTTTATTACTACATATAATGACCATAATAAACTGACTCTTTTCTATATGTTCATATGTGAACTTAAAGAAGCGAGAATACACAGGATAAATAAAGTAAACTGGATCCAGTAATAATGTCTTATCTAATTTAGCATCACACTCTCTGTTAGTACACAGTGCACCAATTTGCCAGTTCTCCTTCTCTTAAAGAGACAGTACACATATTACCAAAGAACGTTACAGTGGGTGAGTGACCAATGCATGGGTGGTAAAATTTTGCAGAAAAAAGTCATGATAATCAAAATGTAGGATAACCAGGGCGAACGATAACATAAATTGCACTGTACTGTTCTTTTAGCACTGGTATAATGGCCATATGGAATTATTTGTCTGTCTCGTTATTGGAATACAACCAGAAAATAAAGGAAATTCAAATGTTGTGTGAAACTACTCAGATAAATCAGAAAATATAGTTTATATAGGCTCAGAAATAAGTATTTAGTGTGAGCTCCACGTACACTTCAGGAATTAGTTTTTTACGATCTGAAGAAATAAGATGCTAATATGCTAATGCTCACAAAGTTTGGAAAGAAGATCAATAGAAAAGAGGATTATGGATTGACGCTTTTAGGGTTTGTTATTGTTTAGGAAGTGTTATATAAAGTCATTATAGCATTTCTAAAACAACAAATATAATGGTGGCCTAAGACTTTTGCACAGTCCCGTATATGTATATTCTGTATGTAGTATTCACTCACTAAGCATAAAACCTAATGCTCAGGTGTCTTATCATTTGTTTTACTGACTTTTTATATTTCCTATTTTCCTTTAAATAGCTTTGTTTGTTACTCAAATGTATTTTAAGATACAAGCCAGGCCTTTACTCCAAAATACTCTTGTTATATAAGATCACACTACTCTTAAATCTGACACCCTGTGGGTGTAACACTATTCCAAAGTGGTATCTGCCTCTGTGGCTTAAGGTCTCCTTCACGAGTGATGGTCTGTACATGAGTCAGGCCATGTTAATGTTTCCCAAAGCAACCTTAAACATCCATTTGGACATGGCATATGTGGTAACATACAATGTGTGGGATTGTGGTTGCTTATTGGTCCAAGGTTCAAATCCCACCTCTGCCAAGCTGCTACCACTGGCTCCTGAACAAACAGTTGCTTGGATTGCATGACTGTAATTTGTTGGAAGTCCCTCTAGTCCCTCTAGTGTCTGTTAACTGATTGATTAGATGAATTGCATGTAAAAAGAATAAGAAAGTAAATTACTCCCAGAGAACACCTGCTAATTTTAGAGAAAAGGCTGATGGTCCAGGTTGAAACTCTAAAGTTCATAAGACTGGACTGGACTACGTTATAGGACTAGGTCATGTGGCTCTAGCTAGACTGTCAGGTTAGACTATAGGACTGGACCGTAAGACTTGACTTTATTTCTGAAGTGTAAGACTTCTCAGACACAGAGGGACACTTTGGAGTCACCAGTTAACCTTAGGCATGGCTTTGGAAGGGGAGTGGGAATGGGTGGAAACCAGAGTACGTATGCCAAGACAGGGAGAACATACAAACTCTAAACAAGCAGTCAGGATACTCTGGAGCTGTGAGACAACATGCCTGACTACCATTCCACCTTTTAATCATTATTTAATGTAAGTAATTATAACTATTATTTTTAGTGGTAAATACATACAGTATATATTGTGCTTTAATTTATATTTTATTGGTTTTCTTGCTATTTTTCTTTTGGTTTTATTGCTATTTGTAAAGTATTATTAATACAGTGGTACCTGGTTCTGGCTGTTCCAAGTCAGAATTGTATACTGAACCCTCAGGGTCAAACGTGTGCAGGTTTGACAAGTGTTCAAAGTTTTTTAGGGGGGCAAAGCAATTTCTAATCGACCATTAGACTGGTCAAATAAAGAAGTGAATTTCCAAGGTTGCACTGTAATGCTACTGTTAGTTGTAGTGGCATTATTATTATTATTATTATTATTACTACTATTATTATTATTATTATTATTATTACATTATATTATAGTTTTCACAAAACAGATCAAGTAAAATATAAAAAATATATGCATTATATCAAATTACATGTAGCTGTTTTTTGTAATACATACAGGTTACTGTAAATTAGACCTGTTTAGACCAAACCCAGCAGATCAGATAGGAAATGTGCAAAATATACACAAGGCTTTAGCCTTGAGCAGGATTGATTAAGAGGTCATTTATTGTGAATAAGCTACGCTAACAAATTACTCAGCCAGAAAGAACCACAGACATCCATTAAGAGAGTTAACCCAAGTGTCAGAAGCTGCTTTAAGAAACATGACCGATACACAAGCCTGTTATTATAACAATCTGGCAGAGAAATGCAGAGGCCTGGCCTAACTTATGCTATCTAAACTAATTCTTCTAGTTCTAGACATTTTTACTCATGTTAAGTAAGTTCCAGTGTGGAACTGCGGTTAACCCTGATGGTCCAGGGTTTAAATCCCAACTCTGTCAAGCTGCCACAGTAGTTGGATCCCTGAGCAAGGTCCTTAACCCACCATTGCTTGAAATGTAAGACTGTATGAGTTGGAAATCGCTCCGGATAAGGGCGTCTGCTAAATGCCATAAATGCAATGTAAATGATCAGTTTGGCCTTTTCTAAACTTTTCATCTAACAGAATGAGAACATGTCTTGAATTTATTAACAAATCAGAATTGGCTTTGGGTTCATTCAATTTGCCCATTCGTTTCTGAGTACCAGTGTTGCCTTCCAGCTTGTCCATGTGTTACGCAGGCACAAATGACTGTGTCTGAATAAGGCCAGATGGTGGGATTGGTCCAGGGCATGCTTCTGCCTGCATCCAACAAATTTCAAGACCCACTTCAAATCCGATCAGGATAAGGTGACCTAAAAAACTAAAAGTGGACAGATCTTAACCAGAGACTAATCCTGGTCGCTTTGTTTTTTCTTTTTTTAAAATATGAATTCACTGACAGGAGGACTTCTGAACGGCTTCAGGTGTTGTGTCACACCTGACGACTGCGCAGGCGTGCCTTGATTGTGCACACCTGTACCGGATCAGCAAGGACTCTTTATAAGTTTTCTTTGTTACACTTTATGAGCTGAACTCTGTTTTGTTTTCGACACAGGTGAGGTAGGGTCTTCTCTTGATGTTTCCAGCCCTTGACCGTTCGTGACAGTTGAGTAATTCTGAAATGAAGTGACAGCGGAAGAGGAGAAAGCAAACACCACCTCACATTGGTGCTGTAATGCAAATACACGAGCATTTAACCTGATTATAATCGTATTAGCTGTAAGAAATCTGGAGGAAACACTGTCCAGGATTACAGAAACCAGAGCGTGTGTTCCTATACCTGTACCGGGAACGATGGGCCATCTTTAATTCAGCACGACAGCACTTCATCGGGATGAGGCTATATAAAGCGGGATGCTCTTTAGACTTTGGAAAGAGTAATGAAAAGGAAACACATCAGGCTCAAAGATGGAGTGAGTCGGTGGAGGAGAGGAACACAAAAGCAGAGGCTTCCATCTCATACGATTAGCACTTAATGGCAAAAGTTGATAGGGTTTACCGTAAGAGTCAAGCATCTCTATTATTTATTACCAAATACAGCAGGCTTTCCACACGGTAAAAGTAGCCAAGCACCCCTCTCTTATACAATCATGAGAAAGTCCGATATTGATTGGGGTAATAGTAGAGGAAAACAAATTATTTAATCGGGTCAGCAATGGAATTCGTTTTAGGGATGCTTTTTAGTTCAAAATAATACAAGATTAAATGAATCAAAAAGCTAATACATTACCAACCAACATATACAAACACCAGTGGAGTGCAGGGACCCTTCTAACCCTTCAAATAAAAGGCAACAAGCACCTAAATGTAAAATACTATATGCAAATTTATTTTATAAATAAAGTCAAATCAAAAACATTATTCAATTTAAAATGCTACCCTTTTAATTTAGGTTTCTTGGTTTCTACAGAACGCATATCTAGATGCATACAGGTTCTGGCTATGCATATATGTGCCTCATCTAATAAAAGTTGGAAGGGTTAAGAAATGTCTAATGTGTTTATGTACAAGATATCTGACCAATCAGATTTAGGATGTTCACTACAGGGACTGATCCATAGCTGTCTAACCCTTCTCAGTATACTGAAGAAGGTGCTGCAAATTCAACATTCATGGTGACTGTGGTGACCGAGTGGTTAAGGTACTGGACCCAGGGAAGATCCAGGGTTCAAATCCCACCTCTGTGAATATTTCTGAGAAAAGATCAAAGTTAAATGAAGTGAGGGAGAGCTGAGAAAGGGAAAGATGGCTAAGTTGCTCTAAAAGTAGAGAGTAAGTAAAAGTAATTAGGTTTACCGTTGTAGAGAGAAAACGTGGAAACATGAAAGAATTTGAGTTTTGGGGCTCTGAGATTATCCTAGTTTTATCCTTCGTTTTGGAGTTGTTTGTAGAAGCCATTTTAAGTTCCTACTTGTTGGAAGAGTGGCAGCGTGCATATCTTGTAACCCTGTGATACCCAGGATCAAATCCCAGCTCCATGATCCATGTTTTTATATTCATAAGAATTGTACACTCAGAGACCTATTACATCATTTGTACAATAAGTAAACAATACTAAACGTTTCTATTTTTCTGGCATTCCCATACAGGTTGATTCCACCTCAAGTGGCCAGTATGAATGTGCTTCAAACCAGACACCAGCCTGAATGCTGCATGTGTAGAGTTTGCATGTTCTCCCTGTATTTGCATAGGTACTCTGCTTTCCACCCATTGCCACTTCCCTTCCAAAGACATGCGTAAGGTTGATTGGTGTCTCCAAAGTGTCCCTCTGTGTCTGTATGTGTGCCATGAGGGATCAGTCTGAAGTAGTGGTTTTCTGTGTTGTCATTGTTTCTGTGTAGCTTCTAACCGAGGATGTTCGACAAAACAGGAAAGCTGACGGTCGTACCCAGGAATTAAAAGAGTGATTTCTCCACCGGACGCAGTGAGCGGAAAATTCTGCATTTTGCTAATGTGATTAGCCACCTCCGCACATCCTCTACAATTACTGTACGCCTGTCCCTGTCAATGACTCGCCACATCTGTTAATGAGGAGAACTGACCTCCACCCTGTCCACAATACAGACAGGTGGAAAAGCTTCACAGGTTCCATTATTCATTTAGATTTTATACTTATTTAATAGCAGAGTATACACAGTGTCATGGAACCGCTTTGCTTTGGTTCTCATTCAAAAATGTCTGATTCAATCATGTTTGCATGATATTCGTATAGCTAGCATCCACCAATTCTCCTGTTAATTCAATTGTGAAACGTTATGCATGTCAATAAATATGTTTCTAATTGCTGTAATGTTAAGGAGCGTGGTTCTAATTGTTGTACAGGTTAAAGAGCACAGTTCTAAATGCTGTATAGATGATAAAAGAGCATGTTTCCATACTGTGCAGGTGATATAACATTGCGTGATCATTGTAGATTGTGTAGACTAAAAAAACAACTTTATAAGAGCCAAAGTTGTTAAAGAACGTGTTTCTAGATGCCTAGTGGTTAAGGTATTGGACTATGGACCAGAACATCCAGGGTTCAAATCCCACCTCTGCCAAGCTGCCACAGTTGGGTCCATGAGCAAGGCCCTTAACCCACCATTGCTTGGATTGTAAGACTGTATCAAGTCGTTCTGGATAAGGGCATCTGCTAAATGTTGTAAATGTAAATGAACATTGATTTCAATGCTATAGTTGTTAAAATGTATTTCTAAATGCTGTATGTACGTGTATGTATGCACTAAAAAATGGATATGAAGTGATTTTAAAAAAGCTAGATAATCAGATAATCAGACGAGCAAATAAAAAGTCAAAGAAAGTTGCTTGATGAAGTAAATGAGATTCAAACTCATTAACAATTATAGTGATTGAGTAGTAAGTGATATATTCGTGTGGGTGAACAGAAGCAGGTCAAACTGAACCAGAGTGCCCCCATATTGTGTTCAGTAGGGCGTACGATCACCCAAGAGTGTCAAAACAGACTGACAGTGATGGGGCATGGAGAGGATCAGATTATCCAGCAGATCTTGTGGGATCCTCTTCATATTCATTTTGTAATCTCACCTCATTTTTGTGAGCGGTGTAATTGTTAAAACACATAAGGAACATATGGATGGTAAAACATTGTGAGAGTGCTCCTAAATGGTCTAGGTGTCAATGCTACAGATGTTAGTGTGCTAAACTACATGCTAAAGAACATGTTTCTAAATGCTGGAGGTGTTAAAAACGTTTGGTAAATCTCGTAGATGTGATTGAGTATGTGGATGCACTGAGATCCCCACGGAAAGAGGGAAATCAAGAGGTGTGGCAAATGTAATGGATCAAAATCAGCACTTAATTCACTGCTGTTGCAGTTGTATTGTAATATTGAACGAAAAAACACAAATCAATCCCTGTACTTTTTGCCAGATTCCAAACTAGATGCCAAACCTTTCAAATCGGCAGCAATAGAGAAGAATCCGCATGTCAGTGTAGAGCTGCTCATGGATGGGGGTCGAGGAGAAGCTTCACGCTCGTACAAAAAGAAGCTGAAAAGCATATGTTCCCGAGGCATCGAGCTGAGCCAGGCAGCTGACACGTCGCCTGCATAAGACGTTTCTGAGGTTGTGTTCTAATCCGATATCACAGGTTCTGCTCGCTAACATCTACTCCGGTTTTAAATTGCCTGAGATGAAATGGGTGTGAGAGAGCAGGAAAACACTAAACAATGCATTACACAACACAACAGCCATCCTAATGGACTTCCTTGCTTGCTGAAAAACACACTAATGTTGTACACATGAGGACGTGAGTTATTGATTATTCTTTAGGGATGGACTTGAAAATGGAAACGTGAAAAGCAAAAGCAAAGCATCTTCTTTTACTCCCACATCCTGGTTAGGGTCGGGGTTGGGGGAGGGGGTGTAGGAGCCTAACCTAGTAATCGCTGAACAGGGTGCCAGTTCATCACAAGCCCTTCACTCTACCTTCATGTTCCATGCTTCTCTAGGGATTCAAACCCAGGCCTTCTGGAACTGGAGTTTCCAGCAGATGATTCTTACCACAAAGCATCAGGGGCTTTGGGAAATACAGTCAGGTCTAACATTTAGCTGCAGTCATCTATATATGTAGCATTATTAACATTTCAATATACGTGTCTGTGTGGTTTGATGTCTGCATTACATTCTGTGTAACAAAACAAAGCCATTTATGTAGTCAAGAGTCTTTTTATGTTACTGTAATATAAATATGAACAAAAAGGGGTATTTTCATGAGAAAACTGCATTCAAATGATATAAAAAAAGAATAAATAGCTAGCTAATTGGCAAGACCCCAAGTCATGTGGTTGCAAAAATGTTTGTACACCCTTTGGAATGAGCAAGACTTCACTACTTATTTCAAGTATAATGCTCACAAAAATGAGGGGATATTTCAAAAATAAATATGAAGAGGATCCCACAAGAACTGCTGTCCTTGCCCCATCACTATCAGTGTGTTCTGGCACTCTTGGGTGACCATACACCCTACTGAACAGTCGATGTGGGGGCACTCTCGTCCAGTTTGTCATGCTTATGTTCATCAACATGAATTTATCCCTTGTTACTCAATCACCATAATTAAGATTGAATCTCATTTGCGTAATCAAATAACTTTTTTTTACTTTTCATTTGCTTTTCTGATCATATTGTTTAATAACATCAAATCAAATTCTTCTTTTTTTTAATCGCTTCATATTCATTTAGAAATGTTTAACACATAAGTGGACATTAGTGTTTGACTGTGTGTGTGTGTGAGTGTGTGTGTGTGTGTGTGTGTGTGTGTGTGTGTGTGTGTGTGTGTGTGTGTGTGTGTGTGT
>JAUZST010008913.1:0-38443 GCA_034779995.1 Parotocinclus haroldoi
GGAAGTTTATTCCATAGCTGGGGGGCCAAATATGAGAAAGCTTTTCCCCCTGCAGTGACTTTTTTAATTCTAGGTAAATAAAAAGTAAAGTAAAGACATTCGCAAGATCTGGCCAAACCGTGCAATTATTCGATGCGAGGCTTTCCTAAGAAGTGGCACTATTACATGCTGTTAGATATTCATTTTTCGTAAGGTGATCTCAGATTTTCACTTCAGGTTTTTGAAGAAGGGTTCTACAGGCAACCACAAATCACTTATATCACAGCATTTCAAGAATGATTATTGTCGTTTCACTGTCCAAAGTGAGCCCATTTCTTATTAGTCTATAAATATGACCATATTGTTACATTTCGGCATGTGTAATGAGGATGAACCAGCAGTTAGCGATCACTGGCCTTTTTTCTCTTCACTGTGCAATCACAGGGAGCTTCAATAGGCACATGTGTCCATTCTTTAAAGGGCAGATCATATTTGTGAGCAGCCATAGCATATAAAAAATATCCGGGCAAAAAACAGTCAGACTGATGAATGGACCCACAGTGTGAGGCTGAACCTGTAGAATAATACGCTGCCATCAGGGCTTCATCTTAGCACTGTCATCTCCTTCCCACTCCCGGTCCTTTTTTGGCAATTCCCCACTCTTTGTCTGTCTTGAACACAAAACTGTTTGTAATAACTCCCTCTGAGTGTCTGAGCCTCAATACTGCAGGGGCTTTTCCTCTATTTTCTAAGCTGTTTTCTTCCAGAACTCTGTGTCACATTTTTCATTTTACGCATTCTCCTCGCTCCCTCTCCTCCACCTTCATAAAATGTGCTGGATATCGGGAGGTTTTTCCTTTTCGCTGGCAATGGATAGAAATAGGGAAGCTTGGCGGGCAGATGTTATTATTTTTCCTTTCGCTCACCATCAGGTCTGTCAGCAGCCTCTTTGTCATAGCTGGGTGTTTGTAAATGTCTCTATCATTAGAATCAAAGCATGCTTATCAGCACCGTGCTTCCTTAGGGAGGTTGTCCAGACTTATGTAAGGAGTGTAAGTTCGTGTTCTTACTACAAGAGGGTACAAGGAATGTATGTTCCCTAGGGTTTTCTCTCCAGATGTGTATCCATCACTGATCTGAATTACTGCTCTGAAAGATACATATCTACTAGATCCTTTGTTTTGTGCATATTCTGGGTCTGCGCTTAATTCAAATGTGTTACCTTTTGATATACCTTGGTTCTGCCTCTCTTTCTGAGCATGCCTCACGTTGATCTGGACATCATTAAGAACAGTAATTGCCACGTCTGCAAGCAGAGCATTGTTATTCTAATGCTTCTTTTATTATTCCTACACGCAGACTACTCAATGCACATACTTCTTCCTTTCAACATTTGCCAGGGTCATTTCAATTAGGATTCATTCGAGAGCGAAGCAAGCTAGCATTTTTTTTATCAAATAGGTATCTTTAAAGCCTGGATGCCTAGGGTCAGCAAAATGACAACGCACTCATTATGACTGCGCAATTATTTTAAAAAGGAGACCAATCACTAATTATGGCTAGACACATATTGCAGTCATTACACACACTCGTTATGACACGTGTGAGTCCCAGGTGAGTCTCAAGTTCAAAGTGCAGTTCAATTTTAGTTTAGTCTCGTTATTACAAAACTAACACCGGTAGGCTCGAGCAATTATTACAAATAGAAAGACCTTTAAAATGATGGCAATTGTTCAGCCTTTATTTGCACATTTGAATCTCTAGAAAATCAGTATACTCGTTCAAAATACCTGGATACTTATAATACGCCTAATGTTAGGACTTTTATAATACCAGACATGTCAGTTATTCCCGAAGACCAAACTGCTTTCAGTATAACAGGCAGTGAAGTACACTAAACTAAACTCAACTAAAATAAATGAAGTGCTCCTTTGAAGAATGAGTTTTGAACTACCTAGGGATGTATTTTTCCCATGTTGTTCTTTAGGCTGAAGCTTTGATGCGTATGTAAGTTATTCCTGAACGTTGCTGGCCGTCTCTCTCTCTCTCTCTCTCTCTCTGTCTCTCAAAAAAAAAAAACAAGCATGGAAAGAATTGAGGTCAATGGCAGGATCACACAATAAGAGCTAAAGTCCAGATGGAGGCATTTATTCTGTGTTTTGTTGACCTCTACCTGCATAGTAGAACCCAAGTGAAACAAAGGAATTGCTTTAGAGTTGGTTGGATGTTGAACTCATGTTTGGACTTTGGGGGCTTTTTGATTTGCTCTAATATTTGGTTCTGTTCTCTTGATCCCGCTTTTTACTGAACTGTGTCTGGCAGCAAATCATGACACAGGACTCCCAGACTGGGAACAGAACAGCCCCAAGTATCTCTATTTTTCATGTCCTTCAAATTAAATTTAAATAATAACCATGTATTCTGTTCTTAAGCCAAGAATTTTACTCTATAGACGTTGAGAACTGATCTTTTATTAGATCTGGACTATATAATAAGACTTTTGAGGCTGTTTAAGCCTCTGCCTTAGAAACTGAGTTCAGATTTACAGCACAAGTGCTCACCGAGTGCATTTAGACTACTTTTGGGAATGGAAGAACATGAAAAGTAGCTCAGCGGAGTGGTATGTGTAATGTTATATATTTAGTGCTGTTCGCGCTCTCTTTCCATGAACCTTTAGATGAAGCTATTTTGTTGTAAATTAATTCATTTAGCTATGTAGGCTGTTGGCATTTCGCGTGAATGTATGTGTACCTGTACGTAGTATAGCAGCACTCTAGAGTGATCGTTTGAGACCTTTGTACTTTAATTAATGCTTAAATGCAGGTGTGAATGGGCAGGAGTTCTCAGGTTATTGTATTGTCAAATCCGTCTGAAATCAACAGTATTTTCTCATGAGACCCCAGCAGCTAGATGCCCATGCTCCATGACAGAATCATCCTGATTCGAGCTAGTTATTGAATGGAGTTTTGCTCCAGCTGGAACATTCTGCAAATCAGGAAGCCAAGCTCAAACATTAGTATGAGCATCAGGACCACATACGCCTCTAGACTATACCTTATGCTAGCTTTTTGGCGTGTACACTTTGCAGTCACAACACTTGCAGCGATTACTCAATCATTAATTCAAGGGATGATCTCTGGCCAGTCAACGTAATGTGAAATTAATCTCTGCTTCCTGGTCAATTACCATGTGGCTTACAGCTGGTTAAATACTCTTTTCCTTCTCCCTTTCTCTGTCCGCGAATTCAGCCAATAAAAGCTTCGTTTTGTTCCTGGTGCACTAATGCAAACCAGAACGTTGGTGATTGGCAATAACTCTTCCCAAGCACAGATAATTCTTTCCTACCATGCAGATAAACTGGTTGAATATGGATAAAGGAGAATGAGCACATGTTTTACAAGAAACCACAACAGTCGTGCTCCAAGACCGGTGCCTGCCTATGCTGTATTTCTCTCGGCAGTACACACTGGCGTAATTTTAAAAGAGAGATGCTGGGTTTACTTGTAACTTACTTGTGTTACTTGATGAAAGATGAAACCTCCCTGGTTTCTTGTAAATTGGCATTTGAAATTATTCAAAAATGTCCATATTTGTAGTGATCGCATATTTTAGCGCAACATCATTTAACAGCATTGTGTTTCTTATTCATTTTGCTCTGCTTTGCTGGGTCTACAAAGTGCCGCAGGGGTATGTATAAACCACTCACAGGTCACTTTATTAGGAACACCTTGCTAGTGCTATTTGCCTTTAGTAGTGCCTTGATTCTGTATGGCATGGATTTAACACAGTGTGAGAATACACAGTACTTATCAGCATTTTGGTCCATGTTGACATGGGAACATCACACAGTTGCTGCACATTGGTCCGCTACACAGTCCTGATTACAATTCCACCCCAAACATTGCCCAAGGATTCTTTATTGTACTGTGGTCTGAGTACAATGAACTTACTGTACAGGTCGAGCTTTGTGGCATGACTCATCATTCTGCTAGAAGTAGCCATCAGATAATGAACACACTTTCGGTATATATATATATATATATCAATGTACAATTCTCTTGGGCCAGGGTTCTGAAACATAAGCAAGCGCCCTCAGTGTCAGCCATGTACAGTTGTTCCCTCGCCACTTCGCCACTCGGTGCATTGCGGGTTTTAAAAAAATATGAATGGAAAAAAATATCATGGATTTTCGCTGTTTGGCGGGTTTTTGCGGACCTTTTACATTACAACAATCTCCAAATTTATAAAAAAAATATATTAAAAATGTGAATTCTAACAATAAAGGAATGATTTGTAGGATATGACGTGCTGTAAGCTCGGTATGGACGGAGCGCGTGTGATACGACAGTGATGTACGGCGTGTTAAGTAAAGAGAACGTTCCATTACTTCAGCAACACTACAAAACACTACAATAGCGTATTTACTCGGCGGATGAATACTCACCCTACTTCTCAGATTTTCGTCTATCGTGGGGGTCCTGGAACATAACCCCCGCCTTAAACGAGGGAACGCTGTACATCGTGTAAAATGTGAGAAGAGAACTGGTGCTTAGCCGGAAGCAAAGGCCACACACTTACAGACAGTATTTTATTCATTTAATTTAGCAACATCAGTTAACCAACTGCATGCATTTGAACTGTGGAAGGAAACGAGAGTACCCAAGTTAAACCCATGGGGAGAACATGCAGACTCCACCCAGAACCGGGGCTATATTAGGAGATGGTGCTACCCACCATGCCACAGCGCTGACCCTGAATAACTAATGTCAACATGAAATGTACTAAAATCTAAATAATGTCTATAGCATTTTTACAACAGAGCATTGATTCAAGACAGCATTACAAGTGTCTAGGCCCACGGCCCTAATTCAGCAAGCCTATGTTGGCAGTGGAAAGAAAAAACTCCCTAAAGGTCATACGGAAGAATCCTTGGGAGGATCTAGACTGAGTAATGAACCCAACCTCGTGGAACAGCCTAGATGCTGGCTAGATATAAGGCAGTCTGTTTTAGCTAACTTCAGTAAATATGTATGCGCAAAAGCAGAATGTATTACATATTTATACCTAATACATCAAACCACTTCAAGAGCTGAACTGAGACATGTGTAAATGCACACACACCTGACAACCCGAAACCCATTGAACGCACTACGTCATAATGCGTGCTTTATGAATGCCTGTTTTACCTCCTTCTGCATTCTGGCTGAGCAAAGTGTAAACGCATTTAAGTGATACAACTCAGATGCAAGTCACGCAAGACGTGACCAGATGTAAATAGGTTCTGGGGCAAATTTGTCAATTCTGGCTGAAGTGTGTGCAAAGAGTTCTTGTCTGAGCCATGTCTATACGTTAAACGGATCCATATCGTGCTCATTTTTCTTTCTTTAATTTGTTTAGAGTGTCATTCCCTCTTACACGGCATACTGTACATATGATTTCTTCTCATAGCACTGAATGAAAAACAAAGCAGTTATTATGAATTCACTGCCACATCCCAGCGCTTCCAAATACCTCGGAAATACCCACTGTTCTTAATTGCCTGAAATTCCTTCTTGTCTCTCAGACTTCACAAAGCAAATGTCCCTTCTCAGGACTGGGTGTCCCTCTACCTTTCTCATTGTGGGCTGCGATCAAACTTGATATCTACATGTCATCATGGTAATATTGTTCAATTGATAAGATGCCAGTTGTAGGGTACTGCAGTTCAAAGTGGCCTGTAACAAAAAACTTTGTGGGAGGACAAAGACTGAATTGTACCTGTAAATCAAGGCTGAAATGAGGCTTATCCAGGTCAGAAGGTCACCGTACCGTCGCACAGCAGAATTGGCAAAGTGTTGGAATAAATCCCCTCATCGCAAAGAATATACGACCTCGGCAAATATTCATATCCCTGACAGGTTTATTTCCGTGGCTGATTCATAAACTGAGTTTGTAAGGGAAGCACTCTGAGAACACGACACACGCTGAGAGTTTCAGTGGTCCCATCAATGCCGCCGGTGGAAATCTCCTCGTGGATGCTCCTGTCAGTACAACACAACCTGAGATTCGTTTCTGAGCAGCCCATTCCGTGCTGCAATAATGGCAAATCCAGATCTCTTAAGGTATCTGTACTGTCCACACTATAAGAATTAATGAACTTCACCCCATCCCTGGAGGCACATATTTACCAGACTGCCCTCGCTCACTGCACATGTGACTGGAATTTTAGTTTCCTTTTGATTCATACAGCATGCATGAGGCTCCTTGATGGGAGGCAACTGTGCAATTAGGGATTGCATTACAATGTCAATTCCCAACAGTGCATGAACTCTCTAAGTCTTTTTCATCGCGGCCTTCAGTACAGATGGAATAATGCAGAAGGTCACAGAAGGCTGCTTATCACAGGGAGAATGAAAATGCATAAAGTCACTGACAGAACAATAAGCAAAAATAATCATAATAAAAGAAAGAAAAGTCAGATTGCTGATTGCTGAGTAATCACTCAATTGGGTGTTGCGGTGGGTTTTAGTGCTAGGTGTTCAGTTTGGAGTATAAATGCCAAAGATAAGTCAATTAATCGAGTGCATGTATGGTGACAGTGTGTTCATAAATTAGGCATTCATTTGTAATGGTTGATTCACTCTATTAATATTCGCTACGCAATATAAATGATCTGGCTTAAATATGTCCATATTCATGATATAGCACCAGCGTGGCTCTAGAAACTCGGCTTGTGATTTTAGTTTCATCAATACTATTTATTAGCCTGTGCCCAACTACCATAATAGGTGGTTATACAAGATCAAGCACATGTTCTACACATCTAGTGTTTTTTAGAAATCTGGATTAGAAACGGTTCATCTACAAATAGCACATCCATGCTCAGTCACGGACGCTGCAGCATTACACAGGAATCTAAGAATGGGATATTAGATTGATTTTAGTTAGGTCCAGGCACTGAGCAGATTTTGGTCACAGGATGTTGCATGCTAAGTCGGGAGCACATCTGTCTCAGAGGGCATTAGTTGGAAATGAAGTCACATCTTGTTATGGTGGCCACTGGATTGTGGTTTGCTTACCATGCGCACTGCCAGATGCCTCCATGATCCGTTCCAACCATCTCTCTCTCTCTCTCTCTCTCTCTCTCTCTCTCTCTCTCTGCCCCTTTCCCACATTTCTCTGAATGGCTGGAATGTTTCTGTAATTGCTTTCAGTTGTTTCTGTGCCTTTCAGTGGAGAAAGAACATTAGTACTGCTCATTTGCAAAATGCATTTTTCCTATGTGACTGTGAAAAGGAATGGACACTAGTAAAAAAAAAAAAAAAAGGTGCTTGATAGCCTACTCACAACTGCAGAGTTCACAGTCAGCTTTGGAAATTGGCTGGAGATTTTGGCATGATAGGCAAATGCGCGTAATTATGGTAGAACTGTAGTATAGTTAGTATATGATGGGATGGGACATCATGAAAATCGTGCATGCAGAAACAGACCATGCACATTAGCAGTCATGTTTATGGCAATATGAGTCAGAAATGCTGAGGCATAGTCTTGTTTTTCCCGGCTCTGTGGCGTGGGTGTTGTTGTGGGATTCACTGTGTGGAAAGAGAGGTGTGTGAGTTTCTTTGTGGGTCGAAAATATCTTCTAATTTCTTTCAAAAGGGAGCAATAATGCATGCCATACGAGGAACTTTTCTTTTTGTGTGCATTTCCAGAGACGCAATGACCTCATTCAGTATTCTTGTCCAAGCCACTATTTCCGAATAAAGGTTAGTCGATTTGATTCATAGCCCTTAAATGATCATTCAAACCGACGAGTAGCCATGAACATTGATTTCGTTCTTCAAGCTCTTCATTGTCATTAAAGCACTTAAATCTGCTTTTTTTTTTGTTCAGTTCCCTGCATTACACATTGGCCATCGAGTGCACAGCAATTATTTTAGTATTACATAACTGCATAATATAATGTTTTTCTCTGCAGTCACGCGTATTCACTCGATGCATTTTGATGCCGAATAATTCCTCATGATTCCATAATTCCTCAGTGATGACATTTCCGAGGCCAAATGGGTAAACAGACGGTAAAGCATTTCCCACTTTGAAATGCAGCCATTCCTTCCCAACACACTTTAAAGATGTTTTGGCACAGATCATGAACGCAATGAAACGTTTCATGTGTCGTTTTGTGCCATTCTTCCTGCACACGCGCCTATTTGTGTGCTGCAATACGTAGTATAGAGTCTCTGTTCAGGACAGGCCAGGACAGCAGACAGCCCAGAGAAGATGGTGCTGCTTCTGAACAGTTAACATAAGGCTTCCTTTTTCACAGAATTTGCCATTTGTGCGTGTAACTGCCTATTTTAGTGCTTCACACAAGGGTTGTCAATTTAATCCCTTGCCCGTGGGCTTATATTAGCTATTGATAATTGTGTGCCATATAAGGAATCAAAAATTACAGGTCTTCAGTTTAGGCATGAGCCGGAATTCCTCCAGATTATTTTGATGATTTAATAACATTACACACTGTAGACTCATAGATATTGCTTTCGGACCAAATCATGATCACCTTTTGACCGCACCTGTTTAAATTCACATCATTATTTAGCTGTTTAACCTCATTACTAGCCCTCCATTTTTGGAATGTGTTCCAAGGGCAGCAATGGATGCATATTGACCGATGAAATGAACTTGACCAGACAATGTATTAATTTCATTCAAAGTTCATACTTCAATGAGGTGAAAGTCAAAGTAAATGCAATTGACTATTCATCTCCTGAGGTGATGTGTCACTCAGACTATCTCATACTTGGCCAGACATGGAGACAGCTGCAATGCTTTTTCTTTAATGTTTTATTATCTTTGCTCTGACTTGCAGCTATATATCTACTTGTAGTGTGTCTATGTGAATTCATGCCCGGTATGCAAAGGCCAGTGGTGATGGCCAAAGAATCTGTCCAGTAAAAATCGCAGTAGTCCAACACATTAAAATACCAAACAGGCTACCAGTCTCTGGGTAATGCCTTTGAATAAAATGTGGCTGTTTTTCCAACGTCTACTGCATGACTCAGCTGTGGCCTATTGTGGACAGTGGGTCATTTGTTTTGATCTATCAGCCGTACATCATGAAGCTCTTACATTCACTCAGCAATCACATTGTTAGGTCCATCTGTTTGTCACTGATGTTGTGGTGGTAGTGTGTTAGCGTGTGTCGGGTTGGGGTAAGTCGATTAAACACATCAGTGGCCTCACTGTAGGACAGGCTCTGATTTGACATTTGCAAGGTGGAACAGTATGGATCTAGAGTGGTCTCTAAAAACTCCAGCAGCACTGCTGTGTCTGATCGAACTAATCAAGCGCTGAGAATGATCGATGGTGGTCCTACATATAATCATTTATGCTTCCTGGGAGTGGTTTGCCATTGTCCTATGTGGTAGAAAATAGAAGAGAAGAGAAGAGAAGTTCTTCATCAGAAAACTAAGATCCATTGCTTTGAGGTAATTTCTCCTTTCATACCAAGTAGAAGCTATGTTTAGATTTTGAAAAATAGGTTTGACAGGTAGCATGGTTCACAAAAATACCAGTTCATTTAGGTAGAAATCTACTTGCACGTGGTTATTGTCTTTCAGATTCTGTTCATGGGAGTGGAAGAGATTTGACCGTATCGTGGTCTTCATCTAGACCAATTTAAGCATTATTTCTGGGGGCGGTTAGTACAAGCAGGTGATACAAAATGCTTCCAAAAACAACAGCCTTACTACAACACTAGACATTAAGGTTTGTCAAACGGTAACTTTTATTTTGCTAACGCCATGCATTGTGACCAACGAATGTTCTTGTCCTCCTGAAACTGTCACTTGACTCATACTTTCGCGTTTATGGTTAGACCCATTTTTAAAGCTTTTATGCCATTCATTGCCATCCAATTTGATATCAGTCTTCTGTGACATTTTGTTTGGAACTGCAAGCAAAAGCTCTTGTTATGCAATAGTTCTGTGATTTTATCCAGCTGCGTTCTTACTGGTGATGCCTTGAGGTAAAATAAGCATAAATGCCTTTGGCTAATAAAAAAAAAAAAAAAAAAAAGGAAAACTTGCGATCTAGTAGACAAGGAGGCATTTGAAAGGATTTGATAAGGTGTTGACAGCAGTCAGACTTGTGCAATCCTGCTTTGTTGGTCGGTACTGCGAGGGTGACAATGGGGAGGCCATTTAAGGAAATTTCTCATTGAAAGGAAAGTGAGACAACGTACAGAGAATTTTAATGGACTTTCCTTTTGTCGCAGCTTTGGAACTAATGACCATATTGACACACAGGCAATCATGTGAGACAAAAAAAAAAGGTGTAGGAATGCATTATTGTGTCTAGCCTCGCCAGAACTGGCGCGTAGTTTGGCATGGACCAAGCCTTTCCATTAAATGGCAGGCTCAGAGAACAAGATAATTGCTATAACAGAACTGAGCCCCTCAGCCTCTGTCCCCCACAAACCATGGACTACACAAGCGAGACTTTCTCCGGCAAATAGATCCAGCTATGCATATAAAACATTTCACAGCAGTCTAGTCCCTACAAAGCTGTTTACCAGATATTCTATTTAGAGGACCTTAACCTGAGTTGACATCCACATTTATGTCATTTAGCCTACACCCTTATCCGGAGCTGCTTACAGTTGATACAATCCTACAATCCAAGCAACTGTGGGCTAAGGAACTTGTGGGGCAGAACCCTGGACCCTTTTAGTCCCATAATCCAGAACCTTAACCACTAGACCACCACAGTCCCTGAGGTTGTATACGAAGACGAAGACGAATCCTAATCATGTCAAGAAAGCTTGTCTAGCCGTTCTGTGTGCTTGGGTTCGCTCGTGGACTCTTTGTTGCTGTCTGAAGCTGCAGTCTGTGGCTTGCTTGTGTGTGCGATCCTGCGTTAATGACTGGCAAAGGTTGGATCCACGTGGGTCTAATATGGGGGCAAAGCGGGTCACCCGACCCAGATAAAAAAAAAACATGGCACGGAAATCATTAAGGCAGTATTAGAGCTGTTAGCATGTTTATGTAGATACACAGTCCTCTGAGTAGCTTTTGAAGCAAATAATAGTGATCACAATCTCATTAATAGCAATTGGCCCACTCTTTTTCTGGCCAGTCTGTCTTTATACAGCTCTGAAAACAGTCGTCTATCATCTCTCCCGTGAGACATTCTTTTTGGCCAGAGCTCTTGTTTGGGTGGAAGTGTGGCTTTGGTTTTTTTTTTTATCTGCATACTTATCAACTGTTGCTATTTGAATATGAGTTAAGTCTTTGTCTGAATATTGGCCCGACTCTCAAAATGTAACCAGGGAGAGTGAGAGAAACTACATTAGAGCAGTGGGTTATAAGAAAAGATTCTGTAACTACATTAATACAATAATATAAGTAAGAAAATATTCATTGCTTGTATCCAAAATTAATTGAATGTACAATAGATATGGTTTGGGGGAGATTATTTTTTCCCTTCTAGCATCTCAAAGGCTAAACCCTAACTGACAAAACAGTTCCTGAAGTTGTTGAAAAGTTGACATGGTGACACCTGGAAGTGGTGTATAATTGGTTATTTCCCAAGTCACGGGCTACAATCCACTGGGATTGTACAGTCCGGCTGGAAGTCTGATCTTGGCTGACAAGTGTTTGGTTTGTTGACAACACCAGAATGATAAACCCGCTGTAGCTTACAGTATGTTCGAAAACGAAATTCCTTTTCATCTTGCAAGATGTTTGAGTCGCATTCTTCCAGTGAATGCTTATCAAACTGACAGAGCCATAAAAATACTTACAGTGAAATAAAGCATGCCTCCGAATGAGAAAATCGCACTTACAGATGGCCTGTTTGCAAATGCTGACGCTGAGGGTGCTTTTACATCACAACGTAGATCATGTAGATCGTGTATTTGAATGATACTGATTATATAATGTGAGATTCTAACGAGATGTGAAAGTCCGCACACAAAAGAGCGCTGGGCTAATTTACCCGGTCTCACCGGCACCTGGTTTGCAAGCGAACGGAACATACGGTACACGGTCCAATTACAATAGTATAACCCCTGTTTGTTTCTACACTCACTGTCCAGTATATCAGCCTCCGCTTAGCATATAGCAGGGCAGTCTGTCATTACTAAATCTCTAGCTATAAATATCTGTTTCTCTACATACTTTGTTTGTCCCCTTTATTCCTTTACCTTTGTTCTGAAATGGTCAGGACCTGCAGCGAAGCTGGTGTGGTGGCAGGGCCTTAGTGTGTTAGTTTTGGTTTATTTGCACGCAGTTTTGACTGCTGGACTGAAAGTGGTCTCCAGCCAAAAAGGTCCAGCAACCATCATCCTTTGGGCATCCTCATGAGTTGCTGATGCTCTTACCTTGCCTCTCCAAGGCGGAACAATAATACCAACGTCTCAAATGAAGTGGATAGCGAGTGACCAGCTTCAGCAAAACTTCAGCAGCACTGCTGTGTCTGATCCAGTCGTATTAGCACACACTAACACACCAGCACTACACCAGTGCCACTGAAGTGCTGAGAATGATCCACCACCATATACTATTATGTGTGCTCTGTCCTGTGAAGGTCCTGGCCGTTAGAGAACATAGGCGTAAAGAAGACAGAGAAGGCATGATGAGAAACATATGTACAAAAGGCTGTAGTCACAGAAATGTAAGGTGCTCCTGTAGGGTAAACAGAGGCTACAGTGAGTGTAGAAAAAAGCAAAGGGTAGTCAAATGACTGTGCATGAGCACGAATTCGATGTCAAAGATGGAAGGGGTTGGAAAATATAGTGTCCGATGTTCTACCCTGCCATTTGTGAGAGGCATTCATTTATGAGATCAAACAAAATGGCTTTCATATGTCTGTCCACAATGAGTCTGCACACTGTCAGCATCAGTTCTCCTTTTTTCCAGGATTCCAATTTTCCTTCACTCTTTTCAGACTAACATAAAGGGGAAGCACCACACAGTGAAAATTCTTGTTTTAAGCTTGTTTCAGCTTTATTGTTTTACTGACTTTACATCTGTCTCCAGCTATCTGCTTTTCCTCGCTCAGTCATCTCACCTGCCCACTAAACTGCCTAGGTACTCGACTATGGACCAGAAGGTCCAGGGTTCAAATCCCACCCCTGCCACAGTTGAGCAAGGCCCTTGGATTGGATTGTAAGACTGTACGAAGTGCAGGTCTCTCTGAATAAGGGCGTCTGCTAAATGACATAAATGTAAAATGTGTGTAAACACATTTCGGTCACAGCTCTGTCCAAACATATGAGCAAGTCCGTATTGAACGATGCAAAGCGAACCAAGCAGAACATCCAGTTTAAACTGGATGGCTCAGAGAATGGGAAAGTCTAGTGGGTATACTGTCCTCTTCCCTCACTCAACCCTTATGGCTATCAGTCCTTTGGACTCCTCAATAAAATACACCTCCTTCTCTCTCTTACAGATCTGTATCTGACCATCAGCGCAAATGGAACATTTAACAATGTGGTACTTTAAGCAGTTAAACAAGGAGCCTTTTTAGAAACCACCATGTCTTTCAGGTTGCTGGCACCGATGAGTCAGTGTATCGGAAGGGCGCAGGTGTCAGGCGCACACACTGCGTCAGTCTCGTATTTTTCTGCCCATGACATAACAGCGTTGAGGACGGCAGTTAGCTCACGCATTACTAGATGTATCCCCTCACATCATTCTTCCCAGAGTGCCTGTTCGCACTGAGTCTGCCTAACAACTCCCTGTAAAACAAATGTGGGAAGCAGAAGCCTAAACACTCCCTGCTTAGACAACAGTGCCTCTCTCTCTGCCCAGCTTCCCTCGCTGTTGCTTGTTTTCATTCATAACACCATAGAACTACCCACCCTACAGAGGCTCACAATGTCAGAGCCAGACATTCTAACTTAACACAATGGTGGCTGTTTTAGGTGAAGCCTGGACTGAATGTTCCTGTACCGGGCCTATATTAACACGAGTCAGTGAATGGGCGTTTTGTGCACGTTTATTTCCTCAGTATTTCAGCCCGCATAGTTTCATATTGTGTCCAGCAGGTCTGCCGCTTCTGTCTTGTCGGAGTTGGTTTGAATTTGCAGGGTAATCTGCTGTTGATCATCTTTAGGTCTTGTGAGGGTCAGGCTAAAATCAAAAAGATGTACTAATGAATAATAAGACAATTCCCCTTTCACCCGCACACAACTGAATGCCAAGGAATGCGAGTCCTGAGAATACAAGGACATTTGGTTTTGTTTATTCATGTATACAAGTGTTGAAAAGGGTATATAGCCATCATTTATTTTTATTAGAAGTAGATAAGAAGACAAGCTTTACAGAGACTATTCATATGTTTTTTTTTCTTTCTTGAATTTGGCCTTTTATCTTTGGGATAATCGGGGAAGGCATTATTGTGTCTAGCCAGGCCAGAACTAAATTCGCTCAGGCTTTTTCTGGGGTTTGGCACCGATACAGGAATGCAGTGAATACGCACAAATGGGGTATGGTGAATGTAATTATGTCTCCATAGTCTATATCATTAAACCCTGATATATTTTTTTCAGCCTAGGGAGTTTTGGTAATCCCCAGATGCTTCAACAGCCCATTAAACGTAGATTTGCTTTAATTCCAGCGTGTTTATGACTGGAACAGTTGTTAAAACAATGACTAGTCTGCCTCTCAGAATTAAACAGAAAGTAAGGTTTTCAAGGCAGTTTTCCCAGCACCACCTTGTATTTATTCTTGTCATGCCCATTTTGTTAACACTGGTAACAATCAGCTGATGCCCTTATCCACAGAGACTGTCAGAACCCCTTTTTTATTGTATTTTATTGAAAAAATAATAATGATGGCGCCTTTTTTTCTATGTAAATAAGTAGATAAATATACTACTGCATGTAATGCATGCCATGATGCACATAAACTAATTAATAGCATTGTGGTATTCAACACTGGACAACAACTTGTATGTAAAAGCTGCTCACCTTTACAGATGCTGATCGAATGCATGTTGACAAAACTGCATGTACGTTTTTGGGTGTCCACAATCTTTTTTCTAGCTCCGGTAGTAGAGTTCCAGAGGCAGGACGTACTCAAGTCAAACCCCTGTTTAAACGGACATACCTCTCGTGTCCACCTACAGGCCCGATCAACGTTAACATCCCACCACCCACATATGAACACACATACAGTTCATACATATCTTTCATACTTCTATAGCAATACTACATCGTTTTTAGGATATTTCTCATTTTCTCACCTCCTGTTTATATACGTGATTTTCTTGACCATGCGTTTGTTTACCTTGGGCAACGAAACATTTAACCTCTCACGTTAGATCATCCTATTCTTTTGCTTTGGCACTGTGTGTGAGATAAACATGTCATCTTTTGGTTCCAGTGCTTGTTAGGGTTCACCATATGTGCTCAGTAAATATTATTATGAGTACTGTAACCGTGACTCCACAATACCTAAGATGATTGATTTCCATTGGCACTTGCAGCTAAACTGTTTTAAACATTGTTCTGACAGCTTTAGCTGTTCTTCTTCAGAAGAAGAAGAAGAAGAAATCTGACCTTTTCCCTAAACATATAACATTATCTTAATGTAGTATTTTTCAGGCGAGTCAATTTTACGATCAGGAAATGCTTCTAGGATTTGAGGGTGTAGTACAAACAAAGAGGTGTCAGGGAGTGCTAGCAGAGCCAAGACGGGATTAAAGACATTACCTAGGCTCTAGTGAATCCTGGACCTTTCTCAAACTCCAAAAGTCTAGACAGAGTGAATTTTAAGCAAGAATATAATTCCAGTTTATCATCACTCTGAACACAGCCAGAACATGCATGTAACCAAACACCTTATCCACGCTACAGTCAATGTGCTGAAGGTCTCATTCTTTAAAACATTCGTGGAATTGAATCCCTGTAGAGACATTTTGTGCCTTTACGTTATAAATTCCTTCTTGGAAAGCAAGAAACAAAAAAAAAAACATTTTAATGGAATGGGAATTTTCATTTTTGTACATTCAAATGTTAGATTATCCCCTTGCAATCGGTTCCTGCCTGCTATAATCACCATATTCCATAAATAAGTAATTCGGTGGGGTAAAAAGTTATTTGCATACACTTTAACGCTGTAATGCTCCAATCTTACTCTTTGCTTAGCCTGTGGCTGATATAGGCTCAAGCACATGGACACATCACCTTACACAATGTCCATCATGGACAGTGCTAAGCATTCTGTCTGTGGGTGTGTACAATAGGTGAGTGGACTGTAAAACTGGAGAAGAAGTAGGTAACGGCCCTCGCCAGTATATTTAATGCGGCAAGATTTACAGGATAAGTGAATACTGAAAAACTCCCTCTAGGGCAAATCTCCACGACAAGTAAAAGCTCGACTCAATTTTGTCAGAGTAAATTGTTTTTGTCTGACTCCTCAGGCATTTTCAAAGCTGGGCAGTACTCCACGTTGGACCAGTAACACCTAATGTAGCACTCAGGACCCATGGGATTGTAGCTGTTCCACTTCATGTTCCAGCTGGAGAATTGTACAGGTTACAAACATACTGCTTTGTTTTAGGTTCACTTATACATGAGTGAAACCAAAACAAATGTCCAGGGGTAATGGGGGACGAGGGCAGATTAGGTGGAACAAATAGGGGGCGGGAAATAAAACATTATTCTTACTATTTCTTACCCAGTGACCTTTGTGTTCTGAAATAGAATGTGGCAGTGTTGTCACTGCAACGCTTATTGCACATCTGTTTACACTAACCCTTGAGAAAATGAAGCTCTTTATTTTCTTCCTTGAAAACAATCACCATATGATGGATTGATGTGAACCTGCTAGAACCTTTTGGTAAGTGGCCAGTACGTGCTTTAAGTGAGGACCACTTAATGTCTGCTTTACAGTCTCCCACGCCGTCACATACGTATTCTCTCTTCCTTTTTTACTCACAGAGATTCTGAGAAATGAACCTCAATGTCGAGAGCCATAATGTTCAGTGCATTAATGTCTGTCAGATGGGGTAGCAGGCGGGCTCCCGTATTTCAAAGCTCTTCAGTGGAGATGTAATGGGTCCCTGAAGAGGCCTGCCACTCTAAATATCAGAGATGCAGGGCCTGTGAGATTAGACGTTTCTCAAGCAGCTCAAGTGGAATCCATTAGGCTGTATTTTCTGAATAAAGGTATTTAAGTGTAGCCTAAGTTCTATCGGTCGGGGAGCATGTATGATGTTGGATATCTTTCGCACTGTATTGGGGATAGAGATAAGAAGATTTTGTCCTACTGTGCTTAACGAATACTCTGCTCATCTATCTGCCACCTGATCGTTATGGGTTGGCTCAACAGAATACAAAGGCAGTCGCCTATATCTGAATACAGATACATCTAACTCCCTTCAGGAGGATTTCCTGGATCTTATTAAATTACAATCCCATTTAGCAGAGGTGAAGAGGCAAACGTTTGCAAATGGGTCCGGGTGGAGACACCATGCAGTCCCTGGCTAACCTCCTTATCTCCATCCCTCTAGCATGTTTGGTATTTACCATACATCGTCATGGTGAGATAAGCTATTACCCTAGGAACGGCTGTAATGGGTGACAGAATTAGGTAATATGAGTGTGGGGGAAATGTGTTCTTTGGAAGAAACACCCAGGTAGAAATGTAGAATTGCTGCAAAACTCAGATGTATAAATGATTACAGGTGTGGTCTGATCAGACACTGGGTCTTGCACTGTATTAAAAAGTCTCTCGGGGGCTTCTTTTGGGTAATGTACCTCATTGTAATGTAATGTACCTGGTGAGAGATCGTTGGCTGTTAGACATGCCTCTTTGACACACGGTTGAATTTGAGAGGGGCACATCACTGGAATAGTAGAAGCAGGGTGCTTGTTTAGATGAATCTACCCAAATTTTGACTCAGCTGGAACATTGGTTGGAGCAGTGAGTCCATGAGACCATGCACACAGGGGAACAGACCAGTAGAGAGGATAGTTTAATAGATGTTTTATATATATATGTACGTGTTTCGTTCCCTGTGATCATGTCCAGAGAGCTTGTCTGTGCATGAAAGTCTCAATCCAGTGATGCACACCGCCCACGTGGAAGAGCAAAACGAACCATTCGTCATCCATCCATCCCGGATGCTTGGCATGGACATGTGGAGACGAAACACACACACACACACACACACACACACACAAATGATGAGTGCTCTTTACATGGCCCACCTATAGGCGGCTGCTGCATACTCGCTACTTTCACTACTCCACCCTGATATCTGCCGTTTCATATAACTCGCTCTTCCGTTGCCTTGAACACTCCCATACCACACAAAGAAAATGTGCATGGGTGGCGGCCAGCACGTGTCAGTGCTCAAAGGCAAATGCATGAGGGGAAAAGAGCGCTGTGCTTCATCAGGCCTGGCAGGCCACAATAAGAGCATTCACGCAGCCAGTGTGCTGTGGTGTGGTCAGAGTGGGGGTATTGGATGTAATTGGAGGAGGAGAATAGACGGAAAGAGATGGTTTGTGCTGACCAAGACAGTTCCTATTCGAATGAGTCATGGAATTAAAAAAAATAATAAAATAAACAGAGAAAGAAAAACAGAATGAGATTGATGTAAGAGGAAAAGCAGGACGTGTTAATTCTGGAGCCGGAGCACAACAAAAGGATCAGATTGTGTCTGATTGTAAGGAAAGACAGGCATACAACACGTGCTCCAGATGCCTTAATTGTCAAGCGAGAGCTTATCAGTGAGAGCTACACATATAGCGATCTCATTTTAGAATTATATTAGTTGGTAATCCTTTGCCACTAATTACAGTGTTCACGTTTTCACGTTTTCCATTAGATCTGTTGTTTTTGTTGAAGGATGGACCAGTGTGCATAGCATTGGCCGTGAGGTGCAAAGAGAATCTCAAACAGTGCAATGTACACGATCAGGACTGCTGAAGGCGTGTGAACCTCAGGTATTGGTTTCAAATTGCAAATGCTCTTCACAGGTAATTTCTTTCTATTGTAAACTGGAAAAACGGGAAAGAATGGCCCTCTTTATATAGTACAGGGAGTCTGTACTAGATACTGTTATAGTTCTAGCAACCTAATGATGTTTAGTGTAGTGATAATAATGTTTAGCTTACCTTTTGCAGTATTTTTTCTGCATGTGAAAATGTTTTTTCGCACTAAAATGTTGTGTACTGTCATAATTAAGCAAACTCGGTTGCAAACTCGTTGTTTACCGCAACTCCGATTCAGATTTTTTTTTCGATCTTTCAGCATGTTTTGCCTTTTCCAAATATTTACGTACACCACAGAATTTGACACATCGTTCAGTTTCACTTGACAAATGTGTATTCGCAGTTCGGTTCGAAGCACAACATTATGTAATGGCAGAATTTTTAATGTTTAGCCTGTTTAAGTAATTCAACTAATACGTAATTCAACAATGGCTTGTTATCTTCCCGTTTTAATAACGTCTTCGATGAGGGTTTCCTTCCATTTTCCATTTTGGATCATCTAGGCCAAGTGTGTGTATGAGCCGAGAAATTACCAGACATTACAGACTGGACTGAGCTCTGGACCTAATGACAATATATACCAGCAAAATGACATCACACATATGTATAAACCCCTTATAGCAATCACTTTTGTGAGTGTCTGAGATTGCATGTTTTAATTCGTTTCTTTATATCCTTTAAATTTGTATTACTCATTCAAACACAGTCCTGCACACTTGCTTGGTAAGAGTGCTGAAATGAGAAAATGCGCTTCCCGGCTTCCTCACTATTCAGCCTTTTTCCAGGCACCCTAGTGGCCGCTATTTTGTTAGTTACACAACAACCTGAGCTTCTGATCCCCCTCTAGCTAATGCCCACGCTGTGAAAACACAATACTATTCTGAGTGAAGGCTCCCGTATAGCATGTGCTGTGGTTGTGTATTTATGCACGCATTCGTGCATGTATTTCCACACGCCGTGCTCCCAGATCTACAAAAGTCAAAAACTAGGGAAGAAATATGAGAAAGGAGGCTGGTATCCATTTCACGCTG
The DNA here is from genome assembly GCA_034779995.1 of Parotocinclus haroldoi. Classification (NCBI taxonomy): domain Eukaryota; kingdom Metazoa; phylum Chordata; class Actinopteri; order Siluriformes; family Loricariidae; genus Parotocinclus; species Parotocinclus haroldoi. Next base: position 20,002 of record JAUZST010008913.1, read on the forward strand.
AGTTTCAAAGAATATTTATAGAGGGGACGAGAATGAGAATCACCGAGATTGCTAGAGAAACATTTTCCACATCCCAGTGGCACGTCCTCTTGTCTGAATGTGCAGAGGTCTGGTTTGGATAAGGCGGAACAACAAAGGCGGCGTGATTAAATGAACGCGTCCGTTACTTCCCTGACAAGAGACTTAGCTGAGGATCATTAAGCAGCCCCATGTGGGAGCCGGTGAAGGCTGGGAGAACTGCTGAAGGAGGGAAGGATGCAAAACCGAAGGCCATGACGGTGCTTAGAGTGTAAAGCGTTTGCGTCACGCCGTAGCAAGCTCCTAGAGCATTAAATGGATAATTTATTTCTAATGATTCTGTTAAATGTCAGCCCAACATGGAGGAGGCTGCATCGTACAGAACCGTTTTTATGACTTGCTACTAAGCCACCATCTCTGGGAAACACTTCATGAGAACTTATTTAGCAAAGCCTCAGTTTCAATTTCAACACATGGGCTGAGTTAGCGTGGCCAATAATGTGCCCTGCCATAAAAAAAAAAATTTTTTAAAAGTGAGTGAGTGCATACTATGTTGAAAATGAGCACCACAGTCATAATTGCTTGCTTATGTCTCTCAAAGACGAACAGCCAGAGCTGTGAGCGTTACATTCACAAACAGTTTAAAAACAATTTTTTAAAAAACAAACAAACAAACAAACTCTATGACATATGGTGGTCGACACCAGACCGATACTTAACAAAGTGCAGCACTGCATCTGCTACAACAGTGTCTTTAGCCTATTTTCATCACTTTGTGTTTTTTGGACGTGTTACATGTCTTTCTATGTTTTAAGAGGCCAATTAAAGGCGTACACAAGGGTCAGTATATGCTCGTGGATTTCTGGGGGGGGGGGGAGGGGGCATTCAGGTACTTCTTTATGAAGCATGCAGTGTTTTGAAGATATACACATTTCTTTCTCTAACCCGAAACCGTACTGCTATTTAGGTTTATTTCAAAAAGCAGGGCACAACCTCACAACAAGAAGGTCCCGGGTTCAATCCTTTCTGTGTGGAGTCTGCATGTCCTTCCCGTGTCTGCGTGGGTTTACTCCGGGTACTCCGGTTTCCTCCCACAGGCCAAAGACATGCGTGTTAGGTTAATTGGTGTCTCTAAATTGTCGTTGACTTGTGTGTGCAAACACCCCAGCCGTGTAACTGGAAACAGCTGCACGCCGGTCCCAAGCCCAAGTGGAGAAAGCAATGGCAAACGACTCCACTATCCTGCCGAAATACTTCACGGATCACATCGAAAAACATATAAAACAAACATTGACCTTCAACATCACCTCCATACGTTTGATCCTGTCTGAGGGAGAGAAGGCCAGTCAGGGGATCACGCCCAGCATTGAGATATACCGCCATCCTGTCTAGCGCACGCTCACACCTGCGTCCTGTAATTTATGCGTCTAGGCACCGCAGCCCAAACGACTATGACCAGAAAAAAAGTTCCAATATGGAAAAAGGAAAAAAGCTTTTGCTTGTCTGACTGGACCATCTGAGGCTTGTTTACACCACCTCACTTAGATGTGCTTAGGTTTCTCATATGTTTGGTTGCTTTAGTATTATTATTTTTTTAAATAGGTCAGTTATTTGGATGGCAACCACCCATCCAATGTGTGCAGTCCTGTTTTGGATTTCAGCTCTGCACACCGTAAAAACATGTGAGCAAATACACATGTATGCATGTACGCTTGGCCAGACGGATTGCGTGAGACTATTTAACTGTGTCTGCAGTTCTTTTCAAGAAAAACATTTGATAAACAGATTGTGCTGGCCAGTGGAACAAAAATAATGTCTGATTCTGATCGTTTGGAGTGTTAAGACGCCTGCTCGTCGTAGGGTACACTGTTAAATACACTTAAATTACCTTTCCCACAAAACCACAGTCACTAGGAACAGTTTCCCACTAGTAAACTGCAGCCAAGCATTCAACGACCAAACACTGAGTTGCCACCACCAGTCTCTTGCTTTGTCTCTTGTTCCCTCTCTCTCTCTGGCCTCTCTGCTTTCTCTTCCAGTCGGTCTCATGATTGTGTTTTTCCTGGAGGGAGAAAGAGCTGCATTTGAGAACTAAAAGGAAGTGTGTGTTTTTTAGCAGGCAGTAACACAGATGCTAGCTCAGACACGACTATTCACAAAGTCTGGCTCAAGGGTTCGGAGCGTTACATCTTTACATGACAGTAAAAATAATGGCGAACCACAAAACCTGGCAAAACAAAGTTACACACCACAAAAAGGATTTTGTCATTAATGCTTTTTCCAGTTGTTTCCTCTGGGAACCAGACAGACCCTTCATCCTTCATCCAGGAATAATAATAATAATAATAAAGAGCGTAAATGATAAAGGACAAAAGAAACTGGTGAACCACAGTCAATCAGGCAAAGCAAACAGGCACAGATTGCTCCGTTTGGAGTGTGAAAACATTACATAGCGGAGGTGGCTTCCGTCTGGACTCACCTGCTTGTCCAAATCATCCCACAGGGGTCTGTTATTGGTATCTCCAAAAGGAATTTACTCTTGCCATATTGTAAAGCTGATTTAACACAGACATGCGTTAAAAATGAAAGGGGTTTTTTTTTTTTTCAGACTCGGTCATTTCCTTTGTATACTCACAGAACATTCGCAGGGTATTTTTTCCTCCCCTCTTTTCTTTATTCATTTTATTTCACCAGGATTATTCCCAGGCTGCACCTATGAATCTGTAAAATCATGGAAATGAACACAAACTGCATGGTAGATGTTCAAGTTTCTGCAAATATAAGTTGTAAACATAAACAAAATTAGCTTTCAGCACAAAGTACTTTTGACATTTGGACTTACAGGTCCCGAATCGTAAAACAGGGCGGTGCAGTAGCACCGTCACCTTTCTGTGCGGAGTTTGCATGTCTTCCCTGTGTCCCTGGGTTTTCTCTTTGTACTCCAGTTTCCTCCCATAGTCAATAGACGTGCGCGTTAGGTTAATTGGAGGTTCTAAAGTGCCCTGTCTGTAAGTGCGTGTGTGAGGGTACGTGCCTTGTGATGGATTTGAACCCTGCCTGTGGTTGTTCCTGACACGCACCCTGGGTCACTGGGTCCTGTAAATCTTGCACCTGCGTGTAGTTAAACTAGTGTGTGAACTTTTTGTATTTTGCAGGAGCATCAATTTCTACTGTGTGTGTTAAGAGAAGGCGAAATAGATTAGAAATGTCTCTACACAAGGTTCCCCAAGGCTCAAGAATAACGCTAAGTTATGGGCAGGTAAAAGCAATGACGTCCAAAGTGCTTCTGTCAACGCGCCCGCTTCAAGGAGCGCTCCTAGACGCTTTTGGAGAGTTGAGAGACTTTTTTTAATTTTCATGCTGCTTGTCACATTTAATCACAGCTGATATCTGCTGGTTCAGAACTGAAGGAGTCTGGAATCCATCAGGGCAAGTGGAAAAGATTACTTCAAGGATAGTAATGACGCTTCACTGAGTGTGCAGCTCTTAGGAGCATGTACATATGCCGAAGGTTTATTAGGGTGTCAGGCATAACCCGCAGATAAAAGCAATCCTGACTGATAACATTTGGCACCACATGGTGGTCCGTGAAATGTATATATATATATATATATATATATGGATTATCATACCTTCATGGAGCAAATTAAAACACACAGGTGCTGCCGTCACAGAGTATGACCAAATAAATGAAATAAATGTACTGCAGGCATCCATGGTTCCTTTGGAAAGCTTGAATTTGCAATTAGCTAATAATGCTAGAGAAAATCTCTGGGTACTCAGTGCCCAGTCATAAGCCAGCTAGCAGCCTCCATGTCTACCTCTGTTGTTTTTGTTTAAGACACCTGCAACTGGCACTTCTGCTCTCTAGTTTGGGGCTTTGGATTCACGCGTATTAAATGAATTCTTCCCATTTATGTCATTTTGAGTTCGTTACCTAAGTAGAAATGCGGTGTGTTACGAGAGACAACCACTTCGTAAACACTTTTCTACACACTTGTTCATGTCTGAAACGAATGCGTAAATTAACAGAATACATCGTAGCAGTGGATCACCGATGTCACCTTTTTCGTTCTGCTTTCTCTCCCCAGATTAGAGAGTCTGCACCTTAGACATAGACGACCATGCCAGTGATACCAGTATGCGTGCTGCTGCTGATGCTGGGGAGTAATGCTCTGGGTGGGGGCTATGCCCCTATGCCCCAGATGAAGTACGTACAACCTATGATGAAGGGGCCAGTTGGACCCCCCTTCAGAGAGGGAAAGGGTCAGTACTTTGGTAAGTGTCGCAAACAATTAACAAAAATACTGGATTACCTTGATCAATGTTACATACATTTGTATTTAATCCAATAACATTCCGTTTGGGTTGGTTATGTTTCAGAGAAAAGAGCACAATTCATTAACGAGGTATGAGTATAATTACGTCGTTAGGTTTCAGAGGCGACAGTATCTTTGGCATTTAATCGTAGCTTCGGATTACTTTTTGACATTGATTTTAGTTGTTCAACGTTTAGAACGAGACAAAATGATCAATTCCCAGATGGCTTCAAGTATACTTATTCAACCTAATTTAACTAATCTTTGGTGGATATGGCATTGTGTCCGGGGTTCAATCCCAGGGCCCGTGTCTGCGTGGGTTTACTCCGGGTACTCCGGTTTCCTCCCACAGTCAAAAGACATGCCCGTTAGGTTAATTGGTGTCTCTAAAGTGGCCCTTCGTGCATTTCAGGCCTGCAAAACATTCCCGTAAAAAGTTGGAACGGGGACAGTTTAGGGCTAGGAAAGAGGTAAATATTTTTTTTTTTATGATAACAGGGCATTGTAATCCCGATTTGGCAGAATGGCAGAATCCACAAACGGAGCAAAGGTGGGCAGAATGATTCGAGTTTATCAACAAGTGCATAAGAAAATGTTAAAGGAAATGTTCCTCCAAGACAGATTGTAAGGGATTTGCATGCTTGCATCCTAACCTTTCCTGGTTTGATTGTTTTGCAATGTCTAGTTGAACAATGCATGGGTGTCTCTGGAACAGATGTCATAGGTTGAAGGCTGTTGCTCTAAAATCTCGATTGACTTTTCTGCCTTAATATAAATGAGCGCAAATTCCTTGTGCCAAGTACACTGACACAGCGCCAGACCATGACAGACCCTGAATTTTGGACTTGTCGTTGATAAGTCTGGATGGTCCTGTTCGTCTGTGATCACACACGTTTATTCCTTCCAAAAACGTTCTGGAATGCTGATTAATCTGACCTCAGTACATGTTTCCACTTTCTGAGGGTCCATCCCAGATGGCTAAAAGCTCAGAGAAGTCGGTTAACGTAAGGCTACACTTTTATGCCCAGCTAAGTGGCATTTGAGTTGTGAATGTAACTCCATGCCGTAGGGCCTGACGATGTTTTTTCCTCATTAATATTCCTTAATTGTCTTCGTCCGTTCCAACTCTTTTGGATTCGGGGTTGTGCTTCAGTACTACAGAGGGAGACAGAGTGGAGAATAGGGACAGGAAATTGTGTCAGAAACTAGAGAGGGTTAAAGGGGACTGGGATATAATGAGAAAGCCAGGGCAGGCACTAGAAGGAGAATTTCTCATCCTCTAAAAGTAGCGTGTGTCTGTTTCACAAGTAGAGAGCGGAAGAAAGAACGGAACATAATGTTATCAGTCCTGATCTCTTAACTGCCTTTTTGTTTTTATATGAATTCTGATTGAGTTCCTAACTTACGATCCAAGGAAAGACATCTGGTGTATTTAGCAAAATAGTATGCCTGTTATGACATCTATGACATCCTAGTGTTTGTTTGGATATGTCTTGGCAAGATTAAATAGAACATTACATGATGATTTGGCTGTGATTTTCAGTGTCAGGGTTTTTTATACGTGTCATTTTTGAGAACGGTGCCAAACCAGGAGCGCATAATAAAGAGTACATGAACCCCACATGAGCAGCACACATTTTCACACAATCACAAAAACACAACTGGCTTGCAGCTCATGTCTAACAAGGGGTCGTGCAAATTCTGGCAAAAAACTGGTACCTGTGCCTGTTACTGAACAATGCATGAGACTGTGCAATAACAGAATAATATAGACGGCAATATACTCTTTTCTGTCACCGGCTGTCTCGAGGGTTTTACTATAAAGAAATATATTTCTTTCCTCCTATAATCCTAAGACCTTGGGAGTTAAGCGAACAGACAAGGATAAGATGGTTAGCACACACCTGTAAATGTCCTGGCAAATACGAGAAAAAAATATATATAAATAATTAGTCACTTGTCAATAATGAGTGCCTAGAAAATCTAGCTGACCCGTGTTATAAGGCTTTGATGTTATATAAATAGGATTTAAGAAAGATTTGCAAACAACTCCAGTCTAATATTTGGGCAAATATTTTTCCACTTTTGATTATGTTTTCCAACAAGAGAGTTGTTTTTTTTTCTTAGTTGTGAGCCATTTAGTAAAATGTATACATGAACCAAAGACACATGAACGATACTTCAACCGGTAAGGTTTAACAGAGAGTTATATACCTGAAAAGTCTAATGCTAACAAGAAACAGTCCACTGATCTCAAGGAAAGAGAAAGGCTCTGCAGATGCAAATGCATTGGGGAAACTGCATATAATGTGATTTGAAGAGAATGCATGACTGTAGTGTTCGTGTAAAATCTATTATACAGACCATAACCGGAGTTAGTGGTGTAGTAAAACAGTGCATCTACTACCACCTAGTGGACATTCGAAGAGACTGCAACAGACCACAAATGCACTGTAAGATGTGTTCAGAGAGATTAACCATTTTTTATGCATCATATTGCTATAAAACATTGTTTTTGAGTAAGTAAGATCAAAATGTCAAACCATATATACCATATATATATATGGTTTGATGGATGGATGGATGGATGGATAGATGGATGGATGGGTGGATGGATGGATAGATGTATGTATATGTGGTTTGATGGATGGGTGGATGGTTTGATGGATGGGTGGGTGGGTGGATGGTTTGATGGATGGGTGGGTGGGTGGGTGGATGGATGGATGGGTGGGTGGGTGGGTAGGTGTATGGATGGATGGATGGATGGGTGGATGGGTGGGTGTGCTAGGACTGTGCGATGGGACGATATATATCATGTGACAATAGAAAAACGTCTGTTTTGAGGTGTTGCAGAATTCAAGCTGAGTATTCAGCAGGTATTTTGTTGTTTGAATGACTCGACTGGTACAAACATGGAGTAGAGTGAGCAGGGTCAGAACAGAAGAGACCAGCAAGCACAAAAAGCTGGTTGCATGGACCTGGTTTGACTATGAACAGCGTGGTACAGGTCAGAGACTTTAAAGGTACACCAATCAATCAGCCAGTGGAGGAAATGATGTAATGGTGTGCGATCCTCTGGGGGAATGTTCTGTTGGGAAACTCTGGGTCCTGAAATTCATGTGTATGTTAGTTTTTCAGGTTATACTCTTCGTAAAGGTTGTCATTAACCTGGTGGTTTTAATGTTTTGGCTGATCTGTGTGAATTTTAGGTCCCTGGTACACAATCGGAACATTGAAATAAACCCAAATGTATAATTAGCCAAGGAATCGTAGTGGAGCTTATTACACATTAACACTTATATTAGCATACAATTGTCCGACATCATTCACATAAAGCTACATTTATAACAAAGCGTTGGAGAATCGAACGTAACTTTGTGAGCAATTGATTCAAAATGAAAGTGAAAGCAAAACACTTACTCTGTGGGTGAACTCAGGGGGGCACTTACTGCTAAATGCTCAGCCTGAAAGACAAGAGGATTTATTTTCTGTTTATTTTTTACTGGTTGGTTGTCATTACTAATCATTTTAGGATCAGTTTTTAAATTTGCACTAAGAATACAGTACTGTAGATGTAAAAATAAATAAAGTGATCAAGTGAATCTGAATCACAGAATAACCGTCTACCGAATCATGGATTTTGTAAATTGTGAGTTTCGGCTATAACAAGTCACATGACTCAACTTATACAAGCTTAGGCAAGAGCGTACCAAGAATTTAAGATATATAAGAAGACTTCAAAATGATCACATAATCTACATTTTATCAAATATTTTTTTCTGATCAAAACATGTCGAGAACCAAATTCCGTGAGTTCCAAGGTGGATGAGAACTGAGGTACCACTGTAATTGTCTTGTTGTAGTCAACAACACCAATGACTTTGTTCTTAGTAAGCGACCGTCTCTTCAAAAAATCATCTGGTTTCATTAATCCAAATTAAAACTGTTTTCTTTTGCAGAGTATAACCCTGCAGCGGATGTGAAAGGGGAACCTGGCCCACAAGGAAAGCCAGGACCCAGAGGTCCACCTGGCCCCCCAGGATTACCAGGGAAACCAGGATTTGGGCAACCCGGTCTCAGTGGTCAGCCGGGACCCCAGGGGCCATCAGGACTGCCAGGAATTGGAAAGCCAGGACTACCCGGGTTGCCTGGAAAGCCTGGACCCAAGGGCCTACCAGGAAATGGTGGCGAGAAGGGATTTCAAGGTGAGCCTGGACCACGAGGTTTACCAGGGCAGCCAGGGTTACCTGGTCCTGCAGGTCTCTCATTAAATGGCAAGCCTGGACTTCCTGGAGTTCGAGGCCCACCAGGATCTAGAGGTGATCCAGGGCCAAAAGGTAGTCCTGGGTTCCCTGGTGAGAAAGGACTCCAAGGAGAAAATGGCAATGGTAACCCAGGTTCACCTGGACTTAGGGGACCCAAAGGCCTTCAAGGACCTCCTGGACTTCCTGGTAACCCGGGTGTAGGAAAACCAGGGCTCAGAGGTTCACCTGGGCCTCCCGGAACAAAGGGAGATCAAGGGCTTAAAGGGGAACAAGGTTCTCCAGGGGAGAGTGGGGCACCTGGATTGCAAGGTCCACCAGGACCAACTGTAGTGGGGAAGCCGGGATTGGATGGTGTACCTGGTAGACCCGGTCAAAGCGGACCAAAGGGTGAACCAGGTACAAGGGGTGCTGCTGGGCTTCCTGGGGCCCCCGGTTATGGTAAACCCGGTCTTATGGGACAGAAAGGAGACAGAGGTCCCTCTGGATTGCCAGGTGCTTCTGGTGATAAAGGAGAACCAGGGATAGGAGGTGTACCAGGTGATAAGGGGCCTAGTGGTCTGCCAGGATCTCCTGGAATTCCAGGTCCAATGGGTCTTCCAGGCAAACATGGTATGCCAGGTCTGAAAGGAGAACTGGGTCCGCAAGGGCCACCAGGCTTGCCAGGGCTCAGAGGAGATCAGGGTCCTAATGGATTTCCAGGTAAACCTGGCCCTGAAGGAGACAAGGGGCCTCCTGGACCAAATGGTGCCACTGGAAAACCAGGTCCAAAAGGTGAAGCTGGTCATATTGGTTTGCCTGGTAATGGAGGTTTGACTGGGCCACAAGGACCTAAGGGAGAAAATGGCATTCCAGGGCCCCCAGGTTCACGTGGCATTGCTGGGATTCCTGGGCTCCCAGGACCAGCCGGCCATATGGGACCACAAGGCATTCCAGGCTCGAAAGGAGATCAGGGACCACCAGGACCCCCAGGTAATGGTAAGAATGGTGAACAAGGTATGCCCGGTCCACAGGGACCTCCAGGAAAAACAGGCCCAGCTGGATTTAAAGGTGCACAAGGCCTCCCGGGTCCACCTGGGCCTCCTGGACCACCTGGCCCTAGTAATGGAGATACCAGAGTATCAGGACCTCACATTGGTGGAGAAACAGTACCAAACCAAGGTGCTGGAAAATCGCAGTATAATCTTGCACTTTCTGCTTCTGCAGCACCCGCTTTCACTGCAATTCTTACTAAACCTTTCCCACCGTCTGGTACCCCCATCAAATTCGATAGGACTCTGTACAATGGACAGAATGCTTATAACCCGGCCACTGGCATCTTCACCAGCCCACTGCCTGGAGTTTACTACTTTTCTTATCATGTGCATGTAAAGGGAACCAGCCTTTGGGTGGCACTATACATAAACAATGTGCCTGCAACATATACCTACGACGAATACAAAAAGGGTTATATGGACCAAGCTTCGGGTAGTGCGGTGCTGGAGCTTAAAGAGAATGACCAGGTTTGGGTGCAGATGCCATCTGACCAAGCAAATGGGCTCTACTCGACTGAGTACATTCATTCTTCCTTCTCAGGTTTCCTACTGTGCCCTACATAACAGGCCACCATATATAGTGTGTCGTTTCTTATTTAGTGGTCCAGTCAAGCACGTAACATAATGTCACAGCAATAACAGGAAGACTGAACAACACAGAAGCCAAGGTAGAAGTTGGAATGGGAAATGTGTGCTGTATCTATGTTTCAGCTCCATTAAGCGTCTGGATTGGTTATTATTTTATTATTGTTTTTGCTATCTCCGGTTGATATATCAATATAACTGTTGTATTGGTGTTGCCATTGTTGATTATGTGATATTATATTGAATTGATGTTATTGTTCATTGGAATCACACAATGCCTAAGTAACAGTTTTACCCTTGTGACTGCACTCTCCATTATTCTTATCGGACTAAATAGCTTTGACCCTGGGAGTACGTTCCCCTGTCTGCAGTCACAGTTACGAATTGGTGTTTTAAACAGCAAACTCTTGATTGAATGCCATATTTTCTATTTAATAGCCAACCCAATCAGTTCTCTTTATTACTCTGCTATTTTAAAAAAATAATAATTTTCTTTTCAGTAAGCATGGCTGTCTGTGTTTCTAAAAAAAAAAAAAAGGCGTTTTCATTTGTGCAGCAACATTTTAGCGATTTCTTTCGGGTTTTGTCTTCCTGGTTACGTGGAATCTGCGTTGGAGGGAATTGTGTTTTATCCATGAAGAATATCTTTGAAGTGGATTGTTTTGGAGGGACGGTTACTTGACAATTCAAAATGTTTACTTTGAATGCAATCTGAGCTAAGGTGTTACAATTCTATTGACTTAACGAGTATTAACTTTCCCTGTATTTCTAGCATATATTTTATGAGAATCCTTCAACAAATAATTGACAGCTAAATGACTGAGTGTAAAGATGTTATCTTTTCTATTATACACGTAAACAAGCATTTACTCTGACCTTAAGCGCTGTCGATAGTTTTGACATTAAATGCTGTCCATAACATGATAGAAGAAATATCCTAGTTAGAAAGATATAGCTCATACCTACAAACCGTATTTAATTATTTTTGACCGAGTCATATTTACATGTCTAGTAATCTAGCGGTGGATATTTTGGATATTTCTGGTATGACCCCCATTAGGTTATCTGTACGTTTGAAAGCATGGTCATGACTCTTTGGTCACATGTGTACCTGATCCCTCAGTTATTAGGGCTTTAAATGAGGAAATCCCCACACTTGTCTAGAACCGGGTGAAACATGAAACTGTTAAAACTATAGAACATCAAACATACTTATATAGGTATGAAATATTATTACAAATTGATATTAAACGATAATACTAGTTCATAATGATGAAGAGATTTAAGAAATGCACTGGACTGTAATCAAAATGCTATATGTGTATTAAAAAATCGGCTATAGTCGGCTTCAACTAACAATCACTAAGTGCTATTTAGATCTCATATCTTTTAAATCAACTATTCAGTTTAGCAGTGTTTATAGACCAAGCATGTCATTTTGATCGCTGGACCAGAGTACGTGTTACGCTTGTGTTTTACCAGGCCGTATTTCCCAAAGTCACTTTGAGAAATTTCACATAGCTTGTACATAACCCATTGTTTTCCACACCTATGGTATTCTAGCTCGGCCCCCAGATATATAAATATATTGCCAGCTGTCTAAGTTTATTTTATTAGATTTCTTTATTTTATTTATTAACCAGTTCTGAGAGAGAGAGAGAAAAAAAAGACATGTCGAAGAACAAAAAGGGTTAGTGCAGGTGATGTTCCAGGCTGTAAACAATGTCTCACCTGCTTGGCAAGACATCGAAAGTAAAACAGCGCAGAAGTAAATGAAAAAAAATCTCAGTCTCTGTTGTTTTACGTTGCGTTTTGGTGGCCTAATAGAAAGCATTTCAAAACTGAAAGGGTAAGAATAAGGATGATACCATGAGGATCCCAACATTATAACGTGAAATGCTTTAATATGCTTTAAGATAATGGCATATTTAAGACTACCGCAGCCCTTAACCGTGGTGAAATAATAATCATTACTGTTATAGAATACGACAAAAAACCATCGTCACTAATGCTTTAACACTGTTACATGTCTTAATGTTCATGTGCTGAATTTCATGCATGTTGAAATAGTTGAATGGCAAATTAACTGCATCTCGGTTTTCTCAAAGTCTCCATTTGAAATAGACATTTTTGCCATCGCTGATAAAAGTGCAGTTTAAAAATAAGTGACTCCCTGTGTCTAACGATCACAGATCCTAACCACATTTGAACAATTGTTGCCTGTTGTACCAGAAGTGGTATGCCTTTGTCTTATCACCTATGACTTATTGATAAATGTTTTACTATTTTATCGTGCTATATGTTGCATCTTCAAACGCATGGAAGAGAGCAAATAATCAAATCTAAGTGAAATCACCTTTAGTTATTTACTTCTCTTTCATTTTTTTGATCCAGATCAGTGAAAGTCTGTCAGCTTTAATTATATACCGTAATGTGCAAAAGTCATTCTATCAGATTTTTCGATTTAGATTCTTTTATTCTTATTTACATACTTTATCGGTCCCCTTTTACTCTGTTCTCTAATGGCCAGGACCCCCACAGGACCAGCCCAGATCAGGCACTATTTGGGTGGTGGATCGTCCTCAGCACCGCAGTCACACTGATGTGGTGGTGGTGGTGTTGTGTTAGTGTGTTTTGCTGGCATGACTGGATCGGAAACAGCAGCACTGCTGCAGTTTTTAAACACTGCGTCCACATTCACCTTATTTCTTCATTTTGCAGATGTTAAGTTAAAGACAGCAGCTCGTCTGTTGTTGCACAGTTAGTGTGAGTCATCCTCTCATCTTTCATCAGTGCTCACAGGGGGCTGGACATTTAGGGTGCTTTAAAAGTCTATCACTGCGGAGTCTGATCCACTCCTATCAATGCAACACACATGAACGCACCAGCACTGCATCAGTATCGAATAATACCTGATCTGTGCTGGTCCAGTGGGGATCCTGGGCATTAGAAAACTAACTAACAAAGTATGCAGAGAAACAGATGATTACAGTCTGTAACTGCAGAACTATAAATTGCAAGGTTTAAATGAAGAATAGGCAAAAATAAATAAATAAATAAATAAATGACCGAGAAAAGCACAGAATGCCTAGGATTTTTGCACATTACTGTGTGAAAATATTATGTTTGTTATGCGGAAAATGAATCTTTCCATTCAACATCAAGCTTGTGACTATTTTTTATTTAATTTCCATATTCTGGAGTTCAGGTTTTGAACGGAGCACATACATTGCTGTGAATTGGGATCAATTTGCATTTGACAGTATTCGGTGACTGGCAGACAGATGATTAGCGATTAGCGTGCCATCGCTCGGTTTTGTACGAGACCTGTTAGTTAAGGACATGATAAATACAAACAATAGGTCTCATTTGCACATGAACGTAATGAAGTATGTATGCATAGCTGATAAATCACCAAACATTCGTCCCTGATACATCCATTCAGTCGATACATGCCAATAGCAGGCCTACTTTAATAGCGTTGCGGAGTTAAGAGTATTGTAGTTGGTGTACTACCATAGCTCGAAGAATATTCGTTACATTTCTTCTGTTTCCGTGTTCTATGTATCAGATTATATGTTTTTTGTTGGTGTTGCTGTTATGTATACTTTACTATTGCCTTCATGCTGTGCAGTAGACGATACTAAATGCACTCTTTCGATTGAATTCTTTTATGTCAGCTTATCCAACATCTCCCATACTTGATAGCGTTGATACAACATCAATAAAGATTTCCATGTACAAAAAAAGTATTTGCAATCTGTGGCTTTTACTTTCCATCATCTGTATAAAAAAAAAAACTACGTGGTCGTGTGAGATTTTTTTAGTCCATATTTTCTTCCCATATTGCAGTAAGTACTGGGGATGAAATCACTTTGACAGTGACTCAGTGCCCCCTTTATAATCTCATCTCAACGCTTCTCATTGGGAGCAGGCAGGCTGCTGGGGTGAAGGCACCGGAGCACCAGAGGGCGAGCGTGAGCGCAGCGCAAATCGATCGCAAGAGGCACCGAAGCACCAGGGGGCGAGCGTGAGCTCAAACGTGCGTATAGCACGAGCACAGATCGATCGCGGTAGGCGCCGGGGAACGAGCATGAGCTCGAGTATGCATGTAACAGGAGAAAGCCATGCCGGGGCGCGTATATTTTCAGCGCACAGCCCAGTGGCAGCTCTAGCCGGGGCGTGTCTCAAACTGAGAGGGCAGCCGACTAGAGCAAGGTTCAAAGAAGTGGGGAGAGAGGCTAAATAGTGGCTGAAGACAGAGAGGGCACGGGCTCAGACGTGCGAGGAGCACACGTATAAGCCGAGCCAGAGCGCACCTGAGAATGGAACGAAAAACCTCTAAAAGTGTCCCTCAAACGCTAAACACCTCAGGGGTTTCCACAGTACCCGTCCATCGGCACTAAAAGCCACAGGACGTTACCAACTAGCCAACAAACTGAGCGAGCAAACCTCCAGCACGTGCACACCGGTAGTCAGGTGTACAGTGGTGTGAAACAACCTGGCCTCGAACACTCTAGAACTCCTGCTTAAGTAGAGAGAGGCTCAGGTGTTCATCATCAGGTCGTTAACCAGACACTGATTATAAACCGCCTCACCCATGGCTCTGTAACAGCCATCAGCAAGGCAGCACTGCAAGGGAAAAGGTAGGAACCTTAACATATATTTTGTGTTGTTTCAAGGATTTTTATGTTTTGTTTTATATTCTATATACAGAGGTAGAAAATAACGAAGTACAAGTACATCTTTACTGTACTTGAGAGTAATTTAAGGCATCTAGTTGAATATTTCGGCATCCTTATATTTTGTGCTTACACTTCAAAAGAAAAATCTGTACTTTTACACACTGCGTTTTAAAAACAGCCTCATTAAGTTAGCTTCTATGAATATATTCATCCATTTTAGATGATTTCAGAGAGATTATTTATTTTTCATTTAGACAGTGCACCCGCTGAAGCACCATGCAGGATCCTAGGTTTTTGCTTGACGCACTGCTACTGCTGCAAGGGCCAAAAATAATTTGTATACACATCAAAATTGTATACACTTTACACTGTTGTTTAAATGATTACCGTTAATGAGATGCTAGTGTTTCACAGGTGCCTGTATATGTGTGTGCGCGTCAGTGTACGTCTGTTTATATATATATAAATTTAAATTCAAAAGTTTTTGAATATATTTTTTACATTAAGTAGTGTAATAGAGTAGTAAAGTTGGCTGCAGTTTGATCGACAGAAATGCAATGACACCGTTTCGGTTGAGACGAAAAGGCTTTTACTTTATTTATTTATTATTTTTATTTACTTTACTTTTACTTTATTACTTTAAGTACATTTGAGTACATAATGCAAGCTTACTTCATTGTTTACTTGATTATATTTTATCATAGCAGTATCACTTTTAAAGAACTAGTGGTGTTTTTTTCCCCCTATCTATTATATTAGCACTTTATATTAGAGACACAATGCTCATTGTCTTGTCTTTATCCTTAACGTTGTATGACTATACACTATATAAATATCATTTTGAAGGCTGAACTCTTACTCCAGGATAGTTCCCGTGCATGCCAAATGCAGATATGATAAGATAAGCATGTATCACAGTCAGGATGACAATAAAAGCCATTACAATTCGCTTTTGTTTTCATGGGACTGCAATCCAAATGCCGTGTGTGACTCACTGTTTCCAGTCACTTGACAGAAATGACTCATGATCAAGTCTGATGATCTAAAATTCAGGCTGGAGCATTTCTAATACGTGATAATGCTCATATGACATTGGTTTCTCATTACTATAAAAGCATACAACATTTTATCGAAAAAATCTGGTGTTCCTTTGCTACTGTTTTTCACATGCTACTTTTCTTTTGACTTTTTTTTAAACTTCTAAAATCGTGTATACTGTTGCGAATGCGTTCCAACACCAGGGGGCGAATGATCTGCTTCTGAAACCTCATTCCTAATTTTGCTATGGACAGGTCACGGTATCCACTAGTACCCGATTTAGAGTATACTTTTACAGTCAAATAATGTAATTGTACTTCGCTCTGAAAAGGGGTTTAGACAGAGAATATTCAACTAGCCATAGACATAAACTTTGTTAGACCTTTATGATATATACACCCCCATCCCAAATAAACAAAACATTATTAGTTTCAATCATCCGTACCTTTTCTTATTATTTTCCCTTATTCGACTTTTCTATGCGTTTCCATAGTCACAATGGCATTCAATTTGGCGCAACACGACCTTTAGGTGGCGCTGCTGTCCCAAAACATCTTTGAAACGAGGGTTAAATGTTTGACCTGTCACATGCTATCCCTCTGCTTTTACTAGTACTGCTTTTCTATCACTACTTTACTAGAAATTGGGGGATACTACAAAATGAGCCGTGTAGTAAAACACGCAACGCTATGAGCGAGAGAGAAGACGTCTGTGTGAGTGGACTGTCCTGAAGGAGATTCGTTCTTCCGCTTAATCCAGCCGGTGCCCACCCGGCAGCTCTGGGCGCAAGGGCAGGATCAACCCTAGATGGGGTTCCAATCCATCACAGTCTTGCACACAGTCACACACGCAAGTTAAACCCGGAGTAAACCCACACAGACACGGGGAGACTCCACACAGAAAGGCTCCACTCTGGGATTGAACCCGGGACATGCCCCTGAATTTTAAAGCTATTTTGGCTTGTACTAAATAAGTACGACTGCAGACCAGGTGCACATTTGATTGCACTAGTCTATTTTCTCAGTATTTCAGAGCATTTGGGACCTGCTACTCCAATCACATTTATTACTGTGCTTGATCTATACCTCTTGGTAATGGATTTGGTAAAAAGATTTGTACCTAATAAAAACTTTGAATTACATCAAATACTCTTCAAATACATTTACTGCTCTGAGGTCTCTACTCTGTCTGTTTTTAATTTGATGTTAGTTGCATAATGCTGCCCCTTTTGTGTAATTTAAAAAAATTCTCCTAGCGAGGCTTACCTGCAGACGCCCCCCCAAAGATCAAAACTTGTCCCCTCTATTTAAAAATCTCTTGCGAGACCCCTGTGTTCACGTAAGTGGTGGCGCTGCTTTCGTAACTCTCATACTTTAATGTCGAAAAGAACCAGTTCATTTTAAGATTTATTTAAGAAGGCACACGCACAAAATAGAAAATAACTGGAAAATATGCAGGCCTAACATAATCTGGGTAAAACGCTAAAAATGAAGGAACCAGAAGGATCATCAGATCTGAAAGATTTTTTTTTTTTAATGTTCAGCTTGACAATTGCTATTTTAAAGAAGCAAAGCTTTTGCAAAAAAAAAAAAATATCCAGAGCTATCGTTCACCCATTGTCTTTCCTTTAATCAGTTTTGGTAGGTACTAAAGACTTCATAAAGAGGATTACCCACAAGTTTTGGAACGCTCCAACCCAGTGATCTACTGGACACGATTCAGCATTTGAAAATTCGCATCACCATTTTTTGGGTTCCAATACCAACGCTCCAAGCACTGAGACGATTTGTTATTAAAATGCTGTGGCTGCTTGATGTATATTAGTCGTATGTTTGGGTGTACTGGATGACTGATCGGCCTTTACGGCTCCAACAGAGCCCAGTTGGCCAGCAGATTTTCAGGTTTATCCAAACATGCCAACCCGGAGCAATAAACCTTCCACTATATGTTGTCCTGTTTGATGTTTCATTACTTTGTCTGTTTCCACCTCACACAACAAGGACACGGGGTCAGACTTTTGTTGACACTTTACCTGTTTGGTAAACATAAACTGAAACTAGAACATTTCGCTCTAGGATGGTGCCCCAGTATGTCATCTTCTGTCGAAAACGTGTGCCAATTCGTTGAATAACCAATTGATTATTTTTTTAGGACAATCTCAATGCAAACGGAGCACCTCTGGGAAGTGGTTGAAGATGAAATGCAGCAGAAAAACCATTAAAAAGCGTTTCTAAGCACCTTTTGGAATCTATACCATGAAGAATGAAAGCAGTTCTGAGCGTACCTAATAAAGGGGCCACTTCCATATATGATCAAACAAGTTTTAGAAATTGTTGAGGTGTGGTTTTTATTATTTTTTTATATAATTTTTTTTAAAGAGCCTCCAAACGAATGGGCTGGGATATCTGTAAAGAAAAGCCGCGTGACTTCTACCTGAGGTCAAGGAGACCTTGCGTTCCAACGTTTCATATGCTAACGTTAAAAGTCGCTGAAGTAATCCC
>JAUZST010008914.1:0-13292 GCA_034779995.1 Parotocinclus haroldoi
CATAAGTACAATTGACCAAGGGCACGAGTGATTTAAGACCTTTTGGTGCAGTAGAAAAAGACATAGCATAGCATAATACCTACTGCATTACAATAAACATGAAGCATAAACACAAATAAATGGAATAAAATATTGTTTAATGATGAGCACATGAAAAAATATAAGAACTATAAAATCCTCTAAACATTCCTTCTCATTTTCCTTTTCTCAGCATTAAACTGTTCTAATTGCCAATATGCTATATGGTATTTAGCAGGCTAAACCGTTCTTATCCAGAGCAACTTGTGATTAAGTGATTAAGACCACTTGTGTGTTTATTTACTTTGTTTCTAACCACATACTAAACACTTTGTTAATTAAATGCAGTGCCAGAAGTGATAATATAATATTTGGATCCTGGCTTTAGCTGGTTACAAGCCTGGGCTAGCTATGGGCCAGACTGGTAGGCACATAACAGTTGGCCATCTTGGGAAATCAGCTGGCTAACCAGCTAAACCAGGTCAAACCACCATCTTATGCTGGTCTTAGAAGTTTATTTTATGCAGGGTTAAATTACAAATCAGGAGAAGTTTCAACTCTGCCATGGTGCCACTGTTGAGCCCTTAGCACTCAAGGTTGGGTTTATGTAGACGTGACCATGTCCTGTCAAATTTATTTATATAGTGCATTATTTTTTACAACAAAACATCTTTACAAACATCTAGTACCACAGCTCTGACTGGGCAAGCCTAGCGTGGCAGTGGAAAAGAAAAAAAAAAACTGCATTTACGGCATTGAGCAGACGCCCTTATCCAGAGCGACTATTATTCAAGCAATGGTGGTTAAGGACCTTGCTTAAAAACCATACTGTGGCAGCTTGGCAGAGGTGGGATTTGAACCCTGGACCATTAGGTCCATTCAGGTCCACAGTCCGGCACCTTAACCTCTAGGCTACCGCAGAAAAACACCCTAAATATTAGGAAGGAAGAAATCTGTAAAGGACCAAGAATTAAAAAAAAAAAAAAAAAAAAAGTGTCCCATCCACCCTGGGCAGCAAAACTACAGACTACAGGACAATAATAGGAACAGCAAATCAGAAATGCAATGATAAATCTAAAAACAAAGAGAACATGAGGGAGTAAAAAGCTACTTATTGCACATTACATAACCAGTCAGATATCATTAACAACATGAATATCAAACAAAGAATGTCTCTTTTCATTCCAGAGTTTAGCGTTTAATGCACAGGGTTAAGAGTTTAGAGTCGCCTCCGAAGGGCCCAAACCCCTCAACTCTCAAATGCTAGGTCTGATTTCAAATTACTTTGGATCAAACGTGCAGTAACTGTAGTGAAAACCCCTTAAGAAACTGCGGATTAGCTGAATGTTTTTTAATTATTCAGTGAGACTCATTAGATTCCATTTGCTTCATTTGGGATAGCATTTTATGCTCCTTTAAGCTTTGCCTCCATTAAAACCACGGCATGGCACGACACTTGTTGAATGACAACAGCATGAGGGTAATTTGCCAGTTGCTGGAACGTACCGGAAACAAGCTGGGACAATAGGCTAAAGATACTGCCAACGCTGTTACAAAATGAGCTTTTCTTCACCCAGCCCCCTCCTCTGCATCCCAAATTCTACCCATTATATCAATTATGCACCGCTGCAAGTCCCGTGTGGAAAATCGCAATTTCACGGGAGCTCAGCAATACAATGCGGGTCTGCGCTCTGGCAGCTGCAAATGTGAAGGGGAAGGTTAAAGGTTCTCTGTCGGGCAAGAAGATCAGGAACCGGGGCAGCGTGTGAGATGTGGATCGCTAACAAGCCGAGCTCCTGTCAGTGCATTTGTTGCAGGAAATGTGGTGAAGAGGTTGGTCTGTATTTCTAAGATGACAGAACATCAAAACAATCCACTTGTTTTGGTTCTAAAAACATACAAAAGTGGATTTTCTGCTGAAATGACTGCAGTACTGCAATTAATCGGCGTTTTCTGGGATTCATTCGTATGTGACCAGTACTCTTATGGGACTGGATCTGCTACGGATAGAAACAATCCTTATCCAGCAGCCTTAAGTGATTCCAAACGATTTGTAATGGAAAACATTACAAGAAAGAAGCAATATCAACTAGTTTAGACCTTAAATGACACAAACTTTGGCTTTTGCCCCACAAAATGCACCCATGATGACTAATGATGATTAGATTAATGGTAAAACCATAAGAGTGTAATCAGAATCGTCATTTAAGACGAGTTATCCATTTAAAAGCATGCTTTTTAGCCTCTTCAGATTGAAGGACCTTAAAAGGCTGCTTCACGGACGCATAAATCTACTCGAAATCAATTCTAAGCCCATTCTCTCAACCTCACCAGAGCAAATAGCAGAAGCAGATGGAAGCCTCAGTAATATAAATACATCACGAGTCAGGCTTTTGACTTCAGATCTTTGAAACATCTTAATGCATTTGGAAGGGCTCGCATTACCAGAGTCAACACGGCTCTAGTATCTGGACTGAACAGAGTCAACTTTTCTCCCGATTTCAGGCACGGTACAGTGCAGATTTGCTCCGAGCCCTAGAATTAAGTGGTCAAAAAACGTTTTTAAGAAGTCATCATGTTCTGGCATGTTGGGACTCTTGGAGCTGTTGTTTGACCACACCGATCATAACATGGGACTGCGGTAGCCCAGCGGTCAAGTTACTGGACTCTGGACCTGATGGTCCAGGGTTCAAATCCACTGCTTGGATTGTAAGACTGTACGAGCTGTAAGTCTCTCTGGATAAGGGCGTCTGCTAAATGCCGTACATGTAATTGCAGAGAATTCGAGCGGTGATGACACAAAGAGCCTGTGATCTATGCCTAATTTCTTAAGGGCTGAGTCACCTGGTGTTCTGAGAAAACGGCGACGTGATTTACTCATCCTCAAAGCTGCGGCCTGTCAAACCTTCGCGGCTCCTCAAAGACGCTTGTATGCCGCTATTGTGAGAGCGAGCCTGAACCGAAGTGACGTGATCTACTCGAACCAGGTAATCAAAAGCTCAGAGAACAGGAATCTTCTGTCAGTGTGTTTGGCCTTTCAGCTATGCAAATGCTGACAGAACAAGTTACGCGGGTTACGAAAGGCAAAGGCGCCGAATCGGCTCTATACAGCAGTTCTTAGGACATGTTCAGACATCAAACTTATCTGGAAAAAAAAGACAACGTACAGTCACATCTGAGGTTTTCTAACGAACTAAACAGAACACGACCCCTACGCTGAGCAACCACATCCCGGCTCCTGCAGATTGAGAAAGCAAATAAATGTTTAAACAGCATTTGCAATAAGGATATGAGTCATTAAGCAAACATTCCCTCAAGATTTGACTTGCCAAAACCTGATTGCCGCATTGATCGGGGACAGTGTATCCACTCGCTCTGTGAGCTTATGGCTACACTAAAAGCCAATTCCATTTACACAGTCAGCTGATAATGAGCTGGAATTCAATATTTTTTAACAGTGGCCATTTTGAATTAGAGCAGAGACACTGGACGTCGGATACACAGGCAGCGACGGCTTACAAAAGCAGGCAAGACATTGTAATTGCCACTTTTGACAGTTTGCCAGTGGCTATTAGGGGCGTGCCATTTCGTATCGTTCGCCATAAAACCGGTATAACTTTATAGATGATATACAACACACATATTGGGGTATTCAAGTTACTCATAGGCAGAGCAACAGATGTGGCAGAAAGTGGAGTTTGTCCCAAAAAGGGGATCGACTGTAGTACTGTGGAGGTGGTTGTGGTACAAAATATCCGATGTAGAGCAAACAACGGTGATGGGTAACTGTAACAACAAATCTAATCTGTTTCACCACCTCAAACAGGAGCACGTAGCTGAGTACGAGGAAAGTCGAAAATGCCACGAGGTCAGGTATTTTAAAAGTATAAAATATATTTGGTAGCAATTTCATGTTGTTGAAATATAATCGCCAAATATATCGCTATCGCAAAAGTACTCTAAAATGTGGTGATACCAATTTAGGCCCGTTTCGCATCACCCCTAGTGGGTATCTTAAGAAAATTGAATTTACTCCCAGTTCTGAGTCACGAACGCAATTTACAGTCTTCTGATCAACCCAAATTGTATTGTTGATTCTGCAAACAAAAACCAAATAGATTCCGATATATCCAGGGTAAATACACTGCTCACAAAAATATTGAATATTATTTATGGATGATATATAAATAAATTAGATTTCAAAATGAGTATGAAGAGCATCCCATAAGAACTGCTGGATAATCTGATCCTGTCCATGCCCCATCACCTTCAGTGTGTTTTTTGGCTCTCCTGGGTGATCATACACCCTACTGAACAGTCAATATGGGGGCACTCGAGTCCTTCTGTTCACCCCCATAAATATATCACTTGCTCCTCAGGTTCCTAACTGAGTGTACATCTCCTTTGTGTAAGCAAACAACTTTTTGCTTTTTTCCATTTGCTTTTCTGATGATCTTGTTTAATGAAATAAAATCAAATACTGTTGTTTTTTTTTTAATCACTTCCCATATTTAGACATTTTTGTGAGCAGTATAAAAAAAGGGTACACTCCTACAGTGTAATATATGAATTTTAAAATTGACAAGCGCTTAAAAGAAGAAGAAGAAGAAAAAGAAGAAGCAGAAAAAAAGCATTTGGTTTTATTGTTTGATTTTTTTTTTCACATAAGGAAGTCTCACTGTAGGCAGGTAAGAACAGGGGACCATGGGAAACTCACTGTATCTTTGGAAAGAACTGATTGATCATCAGAACCATAGGGAGGAATAACAAAAGTAAAAAACCGTTGACCAATACATTTCTAGAAAGCAGCTAGCAATATTTATACATGGCTCTGAAAGAATTGTGAAGGTTGTGAGTTCAGTCCCCGGCTCCACCAAGCTACCACTTTGGAATTTACTCTATTCACCAGCCTTGAGTGTAGGTTGCTTTGGATAAGAGCTTAACTTAATGCTTTGTATCAGAACCCCAGAGCCACTGGAGTTCACCAACGCTGGCATCCATCGCTGCCCAGAAGAACGCAGATACATTAAGCCAGAGCAACCAGATGAAAAATTCCTTCCTTCAACCCAACATTGGCCTCTCCCTCTCCATGCCTGCCTGCCTCCCTCCCTCCCTCCCTCCCTCTTCTCCTTTTTCTCTCACCTTGACTATCTTTCACTCCCTCTCTCCCATGCTAAGTGTTATTTGCTGGGTCAGAGGGAGGCAAGGTATTTATAGCCAGTGCAGTGTGCTGAAGCAGTAAAGACCTCTGTACCCGAGCAAGGACAAGCCTGAGCCACCAGGAGATAGGCAGGAGGAGATGGGAGGAGGCAGCACAGGAAGAGGCAATTCTGCACCCCCGCTGAAATAAATAGGAGGGATGGCAGCACGGGCCTACGGTCTGCACAGTTTTAGCACATGCTATTTACCAAGTATTACCTTCAGGAAACTACATACACTGCACACAACAATAAGAGGATACTTCAAAATGAAATATCACATAATGAAATATCCCCCAATTTTGTGAGCAGTGTAGTTTAATTGCTGGAAGCGGTACGGTAGATAAATGATTGTATATACATACGCCACTTTTGTGGGCTCCGTTGCCGACGCCGCCATCGAGCAATCGGCAGAAGTGACACGTTTACCATTTAGCTTTCCTTTTCATAGGGATGGTCAGCTGTGTCTGCGGATCAGTGTGGTGGGTGCTGCAAAACAGAGCACCAAAAGGATCCGGTTTTGGCCCCCCAAAGGATAAGGAAGCCAAAGTGAAAATTCACTGTGCACAGACGGAGGCACAACGTGAGCAGGATACCAACTTTTTGCAGCGTTCAGAGGCTGCCACATTTAAATTTGGGAATTTAGCAGATGCAGATTATCCAGAGCGACTCTCAACTCGTGCGATCCAAGCACTCTTGGGTTAAAAATGTCCCAACCGCGGCAGAGGAGGGATTTTAACCCTGGACCGTCTGACCCATATCCAACCGCTAGGCCACCACAGCCAAGCAGCTGGTTCTTACCTCTGAGCACAGTGATCTTACTTAACTTGGGGATTTCTCATTTTGACCATTTTGATTAGAAAATATTGCCTCATAAATGCATCTGGATTCACTTGGGATTACAGTAGGATGCCTTTAGTGGTAATGAATTACAAGTCGCACTTAATAATTAAGCAACGTAACGTGCCAAAGGCAAGCGCCTTAGATAATCACACTCATGATCTTATATGGGACAGCTCACAACCCCTAGTGTTCTATTGTTTTGGTAAAGCAAAAAATAAATAAATACATGTAAGTAGCCTGAATTTCATATGCATGCAAGCTCAAACGAGTTGTTGCTATGCAACTGTAACAATTCCCTACCCTGCCCAAGTCCTGAGTTCTGTCCCAGGAGGAGCAGTCTGGGCCCTTACTGTGCGGAGTCTGCATGTCCTCCCCACGTCTGGACTGTGAAGCTGTGACGTGACACACAGACATGCCTGTTGGGTCAATTTGTGTCTCTTAAGCGCCCCTACTTGTGTAAGTGTGTGTATGCGTGTGTGCCCCTTACGCAAGATTGGCTTCACTCGTACACTCTACGAATGTAAAACGATTCAGTTTTAGCGAGGAACTTTACTCCTGGTTCTTAGGGCCTTGAATCGCAGAATCGACACTTCCGCACTCAATTCTGACTCGCTGACTCGTTCCAACTCAATTCTATACACAGTGATTGCAAATACAATATGACATCCATTTGCAAGCATACTTCTCAAGCCATTGGTGGAGTTACACAAATGAGGGGATCATTCCAAACTTCCTATAAGGCCCAAAGAGAGCAAAAATCGCAACGGCTTGCTGTATCCCACGTTCTCAGAACTAGGCCACCTAAAAACAAAAACTGGGAGGTATGATTTCGCCTTTGTTTACCTTTAATGTACGTTCACAAGCACTGAAATGTGACGTTTGCATAAAATGTCCCCTTTAAATACTTTGGAAACTAAATGAAACGGTATTACTTCATTTAAATGACCAGTACATGATTAGCCCTAGTTTAAAAGATCTGTTTTTTCTTGGTGAATAATGGCCCAGACTAAGACCAGACACCATTAGTGCATGGTTTCAACCTTTTATGCTAACCACTTGCACCAAGCTTGAAGCCCCTTTTAAGAAAAAAGTAGTGTTGCTGTGTAGAGCTCTATTAAGGTTTAGCTTTGTGAGCTGACAGACGTCGTCTTGAGATCATTTTTCCATTCATCTGTGGAAATTTGATGCTTATCTCTAAACGAGTGCTTTGTTTGGCCTTTTGAATAGTTGGCTAGACGGCTGTCAAGAGCTACTGATGACAAATGGTATTAATTAAACACAGTAGATCTCTTATTAGCCCATCCAGCTTTCTGGAGCGCTATTACATTAGAGCAGAAGACCTGGTGGATTTCAAACTGAATATTCATGTATATTATGATTATGATTTGATTCTCTCAAAACTCAGCCACAAATGCCACGCTATATTACATCACTCCACTTAAGAACTTAACTCAACCTTTTAATCTCAATCATAACATCAGGGGTTTCCTGTTTCAGTCTGGATTCTCTCATGTTTCATCCTCGCGGATCTCAGGAAGCTTTTCCTTAAAACTGTTGGCCCAGGATGCCCGTTGGGGCTTCGCAGCAATGCCCACTTCCGTTTTTCAGTTTCCAGGCACATGTTCTGGTGAAGGTCAACAGGTTGTGAAATTCAGCCCAGATGTCTCTCCCCGGCCAGAGATTACAGGTCAGCACTGGGGACGCCTAGGTGTTCCCAAGCTAACAGGGAGATATTATCCATCCAGCAGGTATAAGGTCTACCCAGGGGTGGCCATCCAAAAGGACCCGACTTGGTTGAACAGCTTCAGGAGGAGGTATCCTTGTGAGATGCCCAAACCACAAGTCCTCTAAACCCAAAATCTCCTCTGGCTTTCCCTTTGAGCAATGCTCAGTGCTACAGAACTATGCAAAAAGTCACCATTAGATTAGATAGACAACTGCTTTTGTTTCATCAGACCCACGTTCCTCATAGTCTGAGAGTCCTTTAGGTGCTTTTGTCAAACACCAGATATATTGCTGTGGAGAAGCCTCTGTCTGGCCACTCTGCCATAAAGTCCAGATTGGTGGAGTGCTGCAGTAAAGGTTGACTTTTTGAAAGTTTCTCCCATCTGCACACAGGATCTTTAGGGTTCAGCAACAGTTCACCACTGGGTTCAATCCCAGATTACATTGGTGGGGTAGCCAGCTCTAAGAAGATTCCTGGCTGTTCCAAACTTCTTCCAGTTAATAATTATGGAGGCTGCTGTGCTCACAGTGTAGCAGAAGCTTTGTAGCCTTCTTCAGATCTGTGCCTCGGAGTTCTACCGGCAGTTCTTTCCTCTTGGTGGCTTTGATTTTACTCTAATATGCATTGTTAGCGGTGAGACCTTGTGTAAGCACGTTTGTGTCTTTCCAAATGATTTCTAATAAACGAAATTTCCCACAAGGTATCCAATCAAGGTATAGAAACGTCTCAAAGATGATCAAGAGAAACGGGAGGCTAAATTTCAAGTGTCACAGCAAATAGTTATTTATATCCATGTTTTTTTCCTTTTTATAACATTTGAAAAAATGTCCAAAATTCCATTTTCCACAGCATAAAATGTACAAAAAAAATAAAGTGAAAAGTGATAGCATTGAACTCTAACGGGGGCCTAAAACTTAACATAAATCAGAAGACTTTAGGCCTACTTCTAAAACCACAGGAGCCACTGCTGATGATCTCCTACCCAGTCTCCTCTCCCTCAGCCAGCCAATTCTGCCGCTACGTGATGCCTGACTGGGCCAGAATGCACAGAGGGGCCATCAAACCCAGGTCTATGCACCAATGGGCTACGTGATGGTTCAAATAGCCTGTTAATGTGTCATTTTTGGCATGTACTGTGTGATAGTATTACATATAAGAACTTGTATAATGAGAGATAATTGGTGCCGATATGCTGTTACTTGCCCCATGCCCTCTGACCTCATTCGGCTTGTAACGACACGGAATGGCAAAAACCTTTGTTTGTGTGGAATGGTCACATTCTGGACCTGCCAGTTGGAGTCACACACTCATCGTTCATGTGTGGCAGCGAGGATGGAATTGGGGGGGGCTGGTGGATCTGAGCCTCTCCAGATGTTATCAAGCCTGAGGGCTAATGCTAGTAAGCCTGAGTAAGGAGCTGCAGCTTTGGTATGTTGTTTAATTGTGCTCGCTCTCACACAAACAGGCCACAAAACACATTTAGCTTTATGAGAACAATGTGTCTGAGGGTCTGGAAGTCACGGTTTATGCCCTCCGAGTCCCTGACTCACCAACTTATAAACTCCGTTCTTCCTCCTCCAGTTTGCCCTCATCCATCAGTCGCTGCACCGATATCATTTTGAGACGCTGATGGATCGAAAACGGTCTGACATTTATCACCGATCATCGCTCACGGCTAAGCTTTCACAGCAAAGCAGAGGTAAGACACGGAGTTGTGTCTCAGCCAGCCTGCTTGTCTTTGTCCCACGTCGCTGACACTAGTTGGATCTCGTCAGCACCCGTTACAGCAGATTATGTCGAATTGGTTTTGGAAGCCAGCTTTTAAGCCCATTAAGCATATCGAATCAGTGCAATAGAGGCGAATCGAAAGTGAGCAAAGCAAGCAAAGCAGATATCAGCACAAAAAGCAAAAACCTCTGCTTCTCCTGGCCCGAGTCACTGGGCGGGTCTCGTACCTGTACCCCAGACTCCAGCAGGCGCAGGTAGAGGTACAGTCCGGGCAGCCTCAACCTTTGAGTGGGCTCTTACCACTGAGCCGCAGAAGCCACTCTTACATAACAGCCCAGCTTTATTAATAGCAAGGAAAGGTGAGGGAGGGTGGATTCAGCCTCCCTCAAAGTTCATTGTCATCACGACAGTCTCCGTGTTGAAGTTCCCTTTCCCGTTCCAAGTACATAATTCTCCATCATGAACTACATCCACCCTTTATTGAGATGGCCACATTAAATACCCTATATTATTGTGATATCCATCGATATCGAATCTCATAACGACCTTCACAATACACGCAGGCTTTATTTAAAACCCCAGATACTACACGTGAGTTAATAACCTGATTTTTGGATTCCAAGTGATTTGCCTTGATCTGTCTACAAATATTTTGTATCTTGCACTGAATGCTCTGACATGGCATCCCAAGGTGTTTTAACAACCCGACGAAATATCCCTAAAAAAAAAAAAAAAAAAAAAAAAAACACACACAATTAATCCACAGATTCCCACACTGAACTTTGGGAACACTTTAATGATGGATAGTGTGGCATGTTTTTAAAATGTATACAAATATATTCAAATATTAATTCTATCGAAAAGGAATGTTATAAATCAGAAAATATTAGGATTTACAGTAAATAGCGTATTTTCTCAGCTGATGAATACTCAAAATACTCTAAAAACGAGAAGTAAGACCCGAGCATCGGCCGCCTGAGTCGCTACTTGCCGACGTGACAAGTTTTTATCTGCGGTGTTGTGTTCGCTGTTTGTGAAAGTTTAATTCTAGACTGAATTCATTTAAGCTCCTACGATGAAACCCAAATGTTCTGCAAGTTCTACGGCTAAAGTAGTGTAGAAAATAATAAATATAGCGTCCCTACTTCGCGGTGTTTCATTTATGCTTTATCTCATTATTATTATCATCATTTTTTTTTTTACTTTCTTGTTTAATGAGTATTATATTCATGTCAGAAATCCAATAAAAATGTTAATTACAAAAACACACAATTGCACCAGTAATTGCCAACTCTGTGTGGGTCCTTAAAATGCAGAGTTCCCTTGTTTATCAGTTATCGGGGGGGGCAGATTTACATTCCAGGACCATCCACGATAAAGAAAATCCGAGAAAGTAGGTACGCTATATTTATTTACATTTCCATTTCCAGCATTTAGCAGACGCCCTTATCCAGAGCGACTTACAACTCATACAGTCTTACAATCCAATTTGTGGGTTAAGGGCCTTGCTCAAGGACCCAACTATGCTAGGCTAGGCTACCACAGTCCACATTTAAGTATGGTACCACAGAAGAGCCGTAGTTTGAGCTGTAGAACTTGCAGAACGTTTGGGTTTCATCGTAGGGCTTGAATGAATTCAGTCTAGAATGAAACTTTCACAAACAGCGAACACAAAACCGCAGATAAAAACTCGTCACGTCAGCAAGTAGCGACTCAGGCGGCCGACGCTCTGGTCTTACTTCTCGTTTTTGGTGAGTATTCATCCACTGAGTAAATACGCCATTTACTGTAAATCCTGATTTTTTTTATGATTTGTAACATTTTAATGTATTTTTATACATGTCAATGTTCAGCAAAAACCCGCCAAACAGCGAAAATCCGCGCTAGGTTTTTCCTATCGAACGGTGAACCGCCAAGTGGCGAGGGAACAGTGTATATTCAAAACCTTGCTAATGTTCTTTCTGAATCTTGCTTTCTTTTAAGGCTTGTGCTTACATTGTTTAAGGAGTTTTGCTAGATGCTGTTCATCTTGGCCTTGCTCATTAGTGATGATCAACCCTGGGGGAATTGAAATGTGTCGATTGTGGTCATTTCACAGGGTTGCATCAGCGCTGCACAAGAACGTGGACGTCTACAAGCCAGTGGAAATCGCAAAGATCATCCAGGCTCTTGTTCTGCTGCACTGTCAGAGCCCCGAGCTCTTGTCCAGCCTGAGGACCATCGTACACCAGTGAGTACAGTTTGAAGTTTGAGTTATAAAACTTTTATAAAAAGTTCTTGCTTGGACTTTTTAATGTGTCAGTGCGGTACAAACAAATGTGTCAACTTGATTTTTTATTTCAAATACGGTGTCTTTTTGTGCATCGTTGGTGTTAAATGTGGTCTGTGCCTGCGATTTGTACGTATATAGTTTGAACCCTGCTTTTTACCTTCTCATATTATACGCTGCTCACAAACGTAAGAGAACATTTTAAAATGAATATGAAGAGGATCCAATAAGAACTGCTGGATAATCTGATCCTGCCCATGCTCCATCACTGTCAGGGTCTTTTGACACTCTTGGGTGACCGTACACCCTACTGAACAGTCAATGTGGGGGCACTCTGGTCTAATTTGACGTGATTCTGTTCACCCCCCATGAATAAATCTCATTTGTATAATAATCAAACAACTTGCTTTGACTTTTCATTTGCTTTTCTGGTGATCTTGGTTATAATAAAACAGAATCAAATGCAACTTTTTTTAATGGTTCCTCATGCGTTTCTGAAATATCCCCTCATTTTTGTGAGCAGTTTATGCAGACGTAGCTTCAGTGACTCGGGTAAAACTTTCCTCCCCCCCCTCCCCCCCCCCAGGTATTTGCAGACCAGCGTGCTCCCGTACGAGGTGACCATGCTGACCCGCGTGCTCTCCATGCTCCCCTCTCCACGTATAGACGAGCTGGTCCTCTCTCGGGTCGAGGCGGTTCTGCCTCAGTGCAGCCTGATGGACCTGAACTCCTTCACGACGGCCGTCGCTAAATGGATCAGTAACGACCCCACCTACGGCCCCAGCGCTCACGCCAAGTACATCCGCCTGCTCCAGACCGTCAACCGCTGCGCGTACAATCGAGTGCACGCCGCCCAGCGACTGGAGCAGATCATGGATGAGCTGAAATTCATGTCCGGTGAGTGGTTCGAGGAGATTCTGCTCGAGGAGACGATCGTGACTCTTCAGAGACTGGCAGATCAGCTTTCCTGGATCAACGTTCCGGAGCTGGCCCTGTTACTGACCCGGACCAGCTACCGCTGCACTGCGCTGCTGGACCAGATCGCCAAGGTGGCCTTACAGAATGTGCATAAGGTAAAGCACGTCTAAAAGAGCACCATATACACTGACCTGTCACTTTATTAGGTACGCCTCCTTGTTTCCTCAATAACTGTCCAGTTTTAGTTCGCCGTACGATACTTACTTTGTCGGTCCATAATTACAGCCCATCTGTTTCTCTGCATGCTTTGTCCCCTTTAATCTGTTCCACAATGTACAGGACCCCCCTCAGGACCGGCACACATCAGGTAGTATTTGGGTTGTGTTTCATTCTCAGTGACGTGCTGGTACGAATGGATCAAACACAGCAGTGCTGCTGGAGTTTTTAAACACCTTAGTGGTCTAGCTGGACTGAAAATAGTGCACCAGCCGAAAATATACAGCGACCAGCATACATCTCTCTCTGTCTCTCTCTCTCTCTCTCTCTCTCTCTCTCTCTCTCTCTCTCTCTCTCTCTCTCTCTCTCTCTCTCT
>JAUZST010008915.1:0-13291 GCA_034779995.1 Parotocinclus haroldoi
ATATATAAAACTATAAATAAATAAAACCTCTCTGGCTGCACACAACCAAGAGGGAATGTAGTAGTATCACCTTTTAAACACTTTGCACTTTTAATCAAGTAAAAATTCTTTAGTGCTACCAGTAGGAAGTCCCAGAAGTTAAATGACCTGAACTAAGAACTTCTAGGTTTAAGTTATGTAGCTGAAATTGGCACAGTACTTGTAGTGTAGTTCTCCATTTCACATCCATAAAAATATGACCAGCTATTTACGACTGCAATTTTCTGTTCAGACAGACTTTTATTTCCATTTTTGTGTGCAGAGGCAATTTTGAGGAAAAAAAAAAACAATGCATGTCACTTTATAATAGTAATTGCGATTGTAAAATGTAATAAATCCACTGAACGGGTGATGTGACTTTATTTTGTTTTGTTCAGTAAGAAGTTGCAGATTTTGTATGAATTACAGTGTTTAAAAGAAATTCCAGTGGAGTTCAGAAGTCAAAGCCATGTACATACGTGTTGGAGTGGTTACTCTATTATACTACAAATACTAAAATAAAAGCTTCCTTTACAAACAGGGACTGCAGAAGAAATAGTTTGGGAGCCACTGCACACGGGTTTTCAAAATGTTATCAATGTTTCTGTGGTTCATTAAAATGGTCGGACTATGGTTAATCTAGAAAATAACCAAAACCTTTAATCTATTGCATAAAGCTGTGGCACTGTTCTAACCACAGAGGCCTCACAGATTCAGAGACCCGGGGTTGAGTTCACACACATGCATGTTTTCCTCATTTCCGCTCGAGTTTCATTCACATGGTTTCTTGTTTGCCTCAATTGGATTAAGCAGGTATGTGATGTAAGCGAGTGAGCAAATATAACCACATATGCTATATTTCCCAATTCCGGTAGACAAGTGAAAATAATTAACATTGTTTGCTATTCTAAACATTACGCATCACAATCATTATTATTCACAGCCCCCAGTTCTCTCAGACATCTCTTATGGTTTTTAATTATTTAATTGGATTCTCCACAGTCTCAGCGATAATGGACTTACTGAAGACGGGGCGCTGAACCTGGTGCTTTTGTTAAACACTTGTGACAGATTGGCTTCTGTGGAATTGAGGTAAATCTATGGACTGCACTTTTAGGACACCTGATGATGATCATTGTTTAGCACAGAGCAGGGAGACGGAGACTGACATCAATGCATCACATGAAGTTTAGAGTATTTATGGGCAGAACAAGACATAGAAAGAAAGTGACAAAAGACTGGTTACAGGGAACAGGAGCCAGGAAATAAAGTGTGCGATGACAAGGAAGGAGGGCTTAAATGGGGAAAACACAGCAGGTTGTAATTAAGTAGCCTACTGTGGAAAGAGAAAAGGGTCAGATGGGAGCCATGCAGGATGATGTAGTTACAGGGGAAGCACCCATCGTTTTCATTCTCAAACGGTGCAACATTTCATCATAGTAAACGTGAAATTCTGTTGCATTTGTATGTTTTTCACCCAACTTATTCTCTGCATTGTGTTGCATTTGTCGTTGTTATTTGCACTATATTTCACCCTGTATATTATCTTATATATTCTATACAGGTGCATTATTACCCTGTGCATTGATTTTGTGACTGTAGATAAATACATGGTATGACTGATGATAAAACCCGGATTGTCCCGATCAGGCATTATGATACCATTTCCTTTTCTACTTCTTAGTCTTGGGGAGCACGAACAGTCCCGGGTTCAATTTGTGCATGGGGATGTGACCGTCCAGACTCTGAGGTGGGTCTCAACATGCCTTGTTCCTGTTAGATCTGTTGGGTGTGCCAATTCACCTAAACCAAGCTTGGAATCAAAAACGAAAGCAAAAATGTTTTGGCTGTTTGGTCCTGTGCTATGCGATACCTATCAGTTTATGTACGTATATCTCACGTAAGATCTCCTTTCTTTCTCCTTTCGCTGGTGCACTGCAGCCTGAGGCAATGCCAGTTTGAAGAAAGCCACTTGCAAAAGCTTATGGAAATTCTCCGCAACTGCCCAAGGCCTCTACGGGTCCAGTAAGTGTAGCGTCAGCACAGCTGATTAATTTATTGACTGGTGCTGTGAAAGTAAACCAACTGGAAGTGTGTTATATGGCATTATCTATGCAAAATGCCACCTGGTAAGCGTTACAGGGCTAAACAAACAAAATACTCTTTAAAAATACGCTGAAAAAGCGATTTCCCTACAGCACCTACCCTCTCAAAATCCCACGCTTCTGTCACATTACAGCCAGTAAATGAAACAATATAACCCCAAACGTCAATGCAGGAATGGCGTTTTAAAAACGTCTGATCATTATTCTTTTTTAATAAGTTGTCTGGATAAGTAGTAAAACCATTCAAAACTTTCTGTGGTACAGCTAGTCACCTTCAAGGTAATCAATATATATGTACAAATATCAGACCTTTGATTAAATCAGAATTAATCCAGTTGCTGCATGAGGATTCAACAGGAAATTTGACAATGGCTGTAAAGATGCTTTCATAAATACTCTAGGTTGTGGAAATTAAAAAGTTAGGAAACAGATACAAAAACCTTTGAAATTTTAACTGTCCGTTGGAATTGGAGTGTTAATTGGAATAATATTGAGAAGATCTTTAAGACGTAGTAAGTGCACAGCACTGGGCTGACCCTCCAAAGTATTTGACTGAAAATATTTAAAAGTGTCCCTACCTCACCACAGTCTGTCTTAACAGCAAATGTATGACTTTATAACGTATGATTTTATTGCATATTATTTATGGTAATTTCTGTATTGCCAATATTTGAGAGTTCTCTTCATCAGAGCCGCATTGTTAGAAAATTTAATCCACACTTTCTGACCCTTCAGAATGAAGAATGACAAAACGTGGTTGGGAGCGATTTCTGTGTTGTTTAGTCATTCTGATGATTTTGTGGCTCTGTAGGTTCTCATCAGTCACTCTGCCCTTTCAAAGTCAGACTTCTCTACTGAGCAACTTGGCCAGCCTGAGCTCCATACAAGCTCTAGAGTAAGCAAGCTCTAAACACACAGAGTCTTACGTTTTACGTACTGCCGGTCAAATGACAGTAAAACACTAAATGTCCTTTTAGGCTGAGTAACAACGCTTTGGATGTCGAGACCATTTCACATCTGATTAGTCAGCTACACAGTGATTACAGTCAAAGAACCATTAGGTAAGTATTTTTTCCCCATATCCTCCATTCAAGTTTAAAAATAAGTACGGTACTGTGCAAAAGTCTTAGGCCACCACTAGATTTGTTGTTTTAGCAATGATATAATGACCACAATATAACCTGTTGGCGATGACTGGACCCACACATTTTACATTTTGTCACGCCATAGCGCACTCCTCACTGATCTCCATTCCAATCTTTGCGGATTTTTCCATAATGTAGACTTTTCACCCGGTTCCTCTTCTGAAAAAGTGGTATCTGGCCTGCTACCCTTCCAAAATTCCTCATCAAGCTTCTTTGGATTGTAGGGTCTACTTGACATCCAGATGAATCTGTAAGATCTTTCTGGTTTACTTCTGTTTTTTGATACCGCATATCAATTTCCTGCATTTCTGGTTGTGTTTTAATAAAGAGACCCAAACAATACGTAAGCCTGCCACATTCTCTGCACTTTTGTTGTACATTATCTGCTTTTTGGGTTCAGGTCACACCTCAGCCACAGTTGGGTCCCTGAGCAAGACCCTCAACCCACAATTGATTGTGTTGTAAAAACTGTATTAATTGTAAGTTGCTCTGGATAAGGTCTGCTAAATAACATAAAATGTAAATGTTTTGTATATAGTGCTGTGCAAAAGTCTTAGGCCACCATTAGATCTGATATAACATTGTTTAGCAATGGTATAATGAACATATATAATTATTTCTCAGTCTGTTTATTGGAATACAACCAGAAAATGGAGGACATTTGTATGTAGGATTAAAAACTGGAAAACAATTAAAAAAAACAGCTTCTATAGGCGACAGTGGCACTACTTAGTGTGACCTACCCTTACACTTAACAGCATCTGGCAGCTTCATTTGGGTGCAGCGTTGACCCTTCTACAGAGTTAAGAAGCTTGATGACGAAGAAATGTTGGGGGGGGGTTTTGTAAGGGAAGCAGCCCAGATACCAGAAAGGAACATCTAGTACGTTATGGAGTGACGAATCCAAGTTCTAAAATTTTCCATTTGTCCACTGTGGTCATTATAGAACTGCTAAAACAACATATCTAATGGTGGCCTAAAACTTGGCACAATACTATATTTTTTAGTTCCAGTTCCATATTTCAGCTCTTTCTGTATGTTATTATATGTGCTTTTACTGTAAACTAGCCTACTCACTGATAATCAACTGCTTGCAGTGTGGCTCCTTCAACTGTTTGGCCATTTTTAAAAATCCCTCTGCATTAAAGTATCCGTCAAGTTACTAAATGTAAAATGTTAATGTCCTAATACTTTATTAAATGATGGGTAACATGATCAAACATACAATATTCTGAACAAGCTGGATTGTTTCTTTCAGAATTGAAGAACCCTGGATAAAAGCAGATGCTGCCGTGAGTTTTGTTGCTTGCTGCCTGCACCGAAACCCACACATAAAGGAGATCAGGTACGATGTTCTGCCATTTCACAAGTAAATTCTACACGCTCTACATTGTCAGAATTCACTTTTTAGGAATACTGAGACTGCCTAGCCCACATAGAACAGCTGAGCTGTGATATGTGTGAAATTATGACCAGCTATGTATAGATGTCTTTCTCTATTTTAATTGTTGTTGTTGTATTTGCTGTTATTGTTGTAAGTTAATTAAGCTTTTAGGAATTTTGTTTGTCATGCCATTGACATAGGAAATGCTGTTGTTCTTTTTTGTTGGATTTAGCTGTTCTGGGTGATGGATGTTACACCCATGTGCAGTCACACTTTCTGATTTTGGTGTTTGGGGAGTTTCCTTATTTAGGTTGTTGAACAGGTAAATTGTCTCTCCGCCAGATTTGGATACAATGGTGGTTTGTGTCCTGTCTATTGTTTAAAATCCAAACACATTCCTGTCTCCAGCCCATGTGTGTAGGTGCCTTGGCAAATAATTGTGAAAAAAAGAATTGCACAGAACAGCAGCTGGTTTGTTAAAACACTGGAATTCCAGTCAGTATTTAAGGCTGAGAGACGTGAATCGTTTACACCCTTCTAAAATCGTGTTATTTCCCAGCTCTAATGTAAGTGGTTGAACCGTGCTAATCAACCAGGGGGTATACACAGTTTGAGCCAGCTCAGCCGTACCACCACCTTAGTTTCCCAGACTCTACTGCACCTGCCCGACATAAGGCTGAGCAATTCCATAATGCATCGCCTTTGTAGAGGTACTGTCAGTATGCTATGATAGGACATTGTTTTTCCTCTATATCTACCTGTAAAAAAAGGAAATAATGAAATGAACACTTCTGAAAACAAAATGAAAACTTGCCACAGCCAGAAGGTCCCGGGTTCAATCCCAGGATGAAGCAAGTCTGCATGTTCTCCCCGTGTCTGCGTGGGAGTCACACGGTCCAAAGACATGCGTGTTAGGTTAATTGGTGTTTCTAAAGTGTCATTTAGCCTGTGCCTGTGTGCATGCCCTAAGATGGATTCTTGCCCCATCTAGGGTTGTTCCTACCCTTGTGCCCAGAGTTGCCGGGGTGGGCACTGTCCTAATGTCATATATTATCATTAAACCGTATTCATTCCTACACAAAACAATTTTTGCTCGCCATTCTTTCCAGAGTCCCCTACAGAGCAATTGTGGCTCTGCACTTGCATAGTTGGAGGTCATATTCTGGGGGAAAAAAACTAGTGTGAAGTCTACAGTCAGACAGGATGTTGTTATAGCAGGAAAGAAGGAGGAACTTTATATGAATTCCAATGCTTTAAAATGAATGTTGGCATGCATTTGCTTGAGCCCTGTGCCTATGCTCTTTCTAAAGGCATACGATGTTTGGACGTCCTCGTTTGTTTATAATGAGTCCCCCTCTTCATTCATTTGACTGTTTCAAACATCCATTGGATAAATTGTAGGTTTGTTGCTGGAGCGTAGAATGACCTGTGAATTCTTCTTGTCATTTTTTGCAGAGTTGAGAAAACATGTCTGATTCTTATTTTTGAAAACATCACCCCGTCCAGGTAAGTACCACAACTTCCAATTCTAAACCCGTGCTTAGATTTTCTCCTGTTTGTTTCTTTATCTCAGTTTTGATCATAAATACTGGATTGTTTCCTGTAGAGACCCCGATGTGTTTGCCGTGCGCTCCATAAGGTCAGCTCTTTCAGATGATGCACTTGATGCCTGTTTGCCTGTTTAATGTATCATGATTATTGCTGTATTGAGACTGGTTTACTTCTTCTCAGCTTTGCTGACTGTGAGGTGGAAGGCCAGCATCTATTTCCACTGCTGCCAACGGTGCAGAAGTGTTCCTTCCTGCAAGAGCTACAGTACGGTCATTACAGACGAAGCCTTCTGACATGTGAACTCAATTTACCTTGTAATAAATACTCTGCTTTTGTTTTTTTTCCTCAAGTTTCTCTCAGCTGGCCATGGGCACAAGTGGGGCGGAGTTTCTTTCCTTAGTTCTTCCGTCATTGGAGAGTCTCAAGAGACTCGGGTAATCTGCTGATCATTATCTGCTCCAGCTAAGATCGATCCGTATTTGTGTTCGGACTGCAAGTTAGTTAGACTACCAGCTGGTCAAGGTTGTGGGTTTGGAACCTACACACTGGACAGGGCTATAGACCATCACTGGACCATCACAGTGCACCCGAGATACGCGTGTGTGTGTGTGTGTGTGCTCAGTGAGCGGGATTTACGTTCCTTGTCTAATCTTAAGATTGGGTATGGACACCCTATTCCAAACCGGTTCCAAAATTGCAAGAACTGGGAAATTTGATTCCACTTATGAGTTAAGATGAACTGATGTTATGCTTTATCTACGGCCTTGGTTATGTTTGTAAGGTCTGTAAGCAGGTACCTATTTGCCAGGACCTGGTGTAGTGTTATGTTGTGACTAGTGATGCACCCATACAGTATTGCGTTCATTTTAATATTGTGTGTGAAGTTATTTTGAAGGCACAGCAAATTTACACTGTTATACAAGCTGCAGACTGACTACTTTACGTTGTGTCAAAGTGTCATCACCCAAGCAGGTCGGGTCCCTTTTTGAGTTTCTTCCTTCTGTAGTCATGGAGTTTTTCCTTTCCACTGTCGCCCTAGGCCTGCTCAATTTGGGACTGGAATGTTAATATAATATAATATTATAAAGCTGCTCCAATGTACAATGCACCGTTGTAAAAAGCGCTATACATTTGGTATACAAATAATTGGGCAAACAGCGAACACATGTCAGCATTAAATTGAATTGCAGGACCTTTCTGAGATGAACAGAACAATGAAAAACGCGTTTCCAAACCTACAAGGCATAACGTCTGTATGCACTAGCATGTTTGGTCTGTAGTGCTAAGCATGTTTTGTTTTATGACATTTCAGTCTAAGCTCTAAAGCTGAAACGGGGGATGAAGCAGTGATATTTGCGTTACGGCATACGCGAAAACATCTGGAAAGTCTTAGGTAAAGTTCCCATTTCTGTTTATGACCTTCGTCTTCTTATTTTCATTCTTCGGCGATCAGCTGTAATTATTATTAGCATATCATGCATCACCTACACCCGTTTAGCACACTGTGTTGTAAGGCAGACCACCATTGGACTGTTGAGCAATGAGAACGCACTAGTGAAAAGCTAATCCAGAAGTGTTATCGGTGCAAAATAAATTGGATGCATTACAAGCACGCGTTGCTTCCGACCATGACACCCTGAGAATGCTAGATCTCGTCTAAGCTCAGAGGCTGAGCAGGGGCGCAGTTTGACTTCCCTTTACTTGTGAACTGTCACGTTTGTAATGTAGCAGGTGTGGTGTTTTTTTCTGTCTGTTTTTAATTCGGATTCATTTTTAATGCCGATAAAGGTGCGATGTTCAACTTGTTTCCCCAGTTTGTCCCATCATGCCATTGGAGAAGGTGGAGCTGCCACGCTGGGGAACGCTCTTCAGGGTTGGAAACATTTGCGATCACTCAAGTACGAATTACTTGTTAATTCCTGTATTTCCTACTATAACATATGAGATATTTGAATCCCCCTGCTTACCGTCTAAACCACTGACCCATTCTAAGCTGAAAATGGAACATGGGTCATTAAATTACACAAATGAGTGTCTATCAGTGTAGTGTAACTGAGAGAGAATCGGTCTATGATTGGTATTTAGACTCTACCTGCACTTTCTACTTCCTTCCTGTTAGTAAGAAGATTTCTATACTTTTCTATCTTTCCCCATTTTCCTGGTGCAGAAGTGAACCGTGCATAAGCATGCCGTAGAGGGGACGCTAAAGAGCAATTCCTTTGAAGAATTTCACAGTGAGACGGCAGAAGATTCATGACTGCAGGGGCTCCTGTACCCACCCCTAGAGAGCACAGGGTGCAGGTGCATAAAGCCTGGCTAGGGATCACTGTTCCAGTGCTGGGGTGATCACCAATATTGCCTCTCCTCACTCAAACATAGCGAAGTGTGCTTTTGAGCTACTACGGTGTGATGGACCACTTGAACCACCCATACAGTTGCTCTTTCACACGTTCCTGGATTAAAGTTAGTAACAGCACTGTGCCCTTTGTGCACTGAGCAATTTGAAATGTGACCAGAGTCAGTTATATTAGACTTATCGGCTGATCACTTGTTTAGGTTGATCATGAAAAAAAAACAAAAAACGGTCGAGTCACTGGTAGATTGAGGTGCCTGTCAAGACGTTGGTCTCATTCCGAACTGGACAACTGATTTTCTTTCCATCTTCAGTCCCCCAACCTGCTCTTACCTAAAAAGGACTAAGAAAACCACACTCAAACATGGCTTAAATGAACCTGTAGTTGTAGTTGAACGTTGCATAGTGGTGAAGTTAAGGTTCCATTGCCAGTTTCAAACAGTAACTGAAGATCTCCATCTTTACCAGGCATTTAAGCTAGAAAAAAAATATTAATTTTGCTACTTCTTCGCTTTACACATTGTGTTTTAATTTATTTTATTTTTTATCATTATTGACAGTTCACAGTTGTTATGTTGTGTGTCCTTGTTCTAGTCTCACTCAGTGCTCTGGTTGGACAGCAGCAGGAGGCAATGCTTTGGTCCGTGGGCTGGTTCTTTGCCTCTCTCTGGAGGAGATCCGGTAAGATCTCTCTGCATTGCGTGTACAACATAATTTCTTTTGTCATTGCACAAGCAGCAAAATTGTATTTAGCAGCGAACTGGACAACGTGTGCGTAAATGGTATCGGACAATTCAAAGTTAGAGCAGACATGCGCAGCGACCGGTCAAAACATTTAAAGCCACCTGGTCTGTCATGGTGTACAGGTTTGTGTTACGTTTCAAATGAATGTTCATGTGAATCCCACAGGTCTTTGGCTTTTAGGAGATTCTCTAACCCAGTTATTTGGCCGTAACAATTTGTCATTTGTGGCTCGGGTCTTGGGCTCCTAAACAATCCAACACATCAACCACAAGAACCTAATATATCCCATATGGTGTATGTTTTGATCTGTTTATAATAATTCTAATAATAGATTAAGGACATAAAACGTATGTAGATAAATATTACAAATAACAGACTGATAAAGTGTTGTTACAGCATCCATGTGATGTGATGTTTGAAGCAGCCAGGTGGGACTGCTGAGACTCGACCCCAGATTTCCGCAGTGGTGGGCTAGCAAATTAATTCGAATTAAGAAGAGAAAAACTTCCTGCTGAGGACTCTATCTCAAATTTTTTACGTTGTGTTATTTTATTGCTATTATTTTCTTAATTTTACTATGAATGGAAACTGTTTCATTTACCATTAGGCTACCCTAGGACGGGTCCCTTTTTGAGTCTTGGTCCTCCCAAGGTTTTTTCCTTCTACATTCAGGGAGTTTTTCCTTGCCACCGTCGCCCTAAGCTTGCTTAAGTTGGGATTGGCCTTTTCATATAGATATTGTAAAGCAGCTTTGAGACAATGCTCTGTTATTAAAAAGTGCTATAGACATACATTTGACTTGACTTGAATTGAGTTGAATTCAGTTAGGTTCTTTGGAAGAGCTGAGATTTTTTTTTGCAGAAGATAAAACTGTCACTGAAATGCTTGGGACTGTTCTAGTGCTGCCTTTTGAGCAAAACGTCCAGGGTTCAGTGCCACTGAGCTATAAGCAAGACCCTTAGTCCTCAGTTTGTTTGGATTGAACTTTGTAAGACTGTATTGCTCGTAACTCACTGGATAAGGGCAACCTTAAGCTGCAAGTTCCGATTCTCTGTTTTCAAACACCATTTGTGATGTATTAATAAATGGGTTACAGCTGTAGCACCCTCTATTGGTTCATGATTGCAAGCTGCTTCAGTGTCAAGTAATGTGAGAAGTAGATGACGTTTGCTGCCTTAAGGATTAAAAACGAACATATCTACTCATCCTAAATTCAGAGGAGAATATAAATACCTGACTGCATGTGCAGTATAATGATATACAGATACAAGTATGTGCTCCTTAACGTCCATGATACGTTCATGAAATTACACATGTGATTTGGATGTTTAAGTCTGTTTAAAAACATATAGCTCCCCCCGGTGGCAAAATCTGGTCCACATTTGCAGAATATTAGGGGGAGCCGTTAACTGAGCATAAGAGTGACAAGGCAAATAAGATTGTGCTTATTCTGCAACCATTAGTAAGGAAGGAATGATCACATGGATTTAATGTCTCTAAAAAGGCTGGATTCTGTAGTACTGGATGAAGAAAGCACAGCCTGCCTGGCTGAAGGGCTTCACTCCATGACTTCACTTAAAAGGCTCAGGTAAGTCAAGAAAATGGCTTAATTCTGTGCAGATGTGCCGTATTTTATTTGCTACCTGCTAATGGGAAGTCATTGGGTCTTATTTCTGGGATGTTGTGTGCGGGTTTGCTTCTCAGCCTGAATAAGATGACCATACATGAAGGCGGGGTTCAGCGTCTGCTGGCTGGTCTGCATGGACTCCGTGCACTGGAGGATCTAGAGTAAGTAGAGTTTGTTTATATGGCTGTATTAAGCTTCACTGCATGGCCAAAGGCTGGTGGATTTCCAAACATCCCAGCCAGTCAGTTTTCTCTTTTTGACGCTGTGGTAACCTTAACATGAGCCTGCTTAGTTACTTAGTTAAGAGTGAGGACTGCAGGCATTTAGTTCAGTTGGAACTGTACAGTCTGATAAGCAGTGTTTTAGAAATAGAAACAACCTGAGGATTCCACTGCTCCACACTCCAGTGATGGTGTGTTTTACCCCACTCTACCGATGCCAGGAGCTGTAACTGGTGATCTCAGACTTGTCCTGTCACTGAAATAAAAGCTAAATCCATGAAACTCTTGTGTTGATGTTGCTTCCAGGCAAATCAAAAATGTAATCAACGTGTTTTGAGAGCTTCATGGTTCAGAGGTTGTTTGCTCATAGATGTTTCCCCTGCACCATAACAGCATCTAGAGTAGACAGATGGAGTAAAGCGAGGTAAAATGTGTAAACTGCCATTCTATCAGCCTGCTTATTGGTATGTTCTGTACAACCCCAAATCAGAAAAGGTTGTGATGTACGGAAAGTGAAATTAAATGCAACGTTCCTTACATTTGCTTCACTTTATTTTATTTCAGACATTACGATCCCCATAATAGTGTATTTTTTGTCTGGTCAAACTAATTCCATTCCTGAATTTCCGGCCTGTAACACATTTTTTTAAAAGTTGGGAAATGGGCAGTTTGGGGCTAGAAATTAAAAACGTTTTATTTAGAATAGTCGAAATAATGATGTGGCTTCAAACAGGTGATATTAACAGGTACAACATTAGTACCTACAAAATCTCTGCAGAGCAAAGAGTGCCAGATGATCTCCAGGTTGGAAGAACATTATTAATGCTTAAAAACAATGAAGAGGAT
The DNA here is from genome assembly GCA_034779995.1 of Parotocinclus haroldoi. NCBI lineage: Eukaryota > Metazoa > Chordata > Actinopteri > Siluriformes > Loricariidae > Parotocinclus > Parotocinclus haroldoi. The sequence continues at coordinate 11,995 of JAUZST010008915.1, forward strand.
TTCCATATTCTTCCATCTCTGTGTCATTAAAGTATTTGTGGAATCTGGAGGATTTACAGTTCGGGACACAATTCTAAACTGAAGAGGCATGATCTCCGATCCCTCAGACAGCACTGCAGAAAGAACCGTCATTCATCAATAACTGATAGAACCACATCGTCAAGAGATTACTTTAGGACCTCTGTCAAGCACTATAATATGGGAACAGTCACAAATACCTCCTAAATCGTTACTGTGCGTACAATGGTGTTAACCATGTCCATGTGTGGGCTCAGAAGCTTTAGGATGGACCATCACGCAGTGGAAATATGTACTGTGGTCAGATTAATGAGTATTCCATATTATTTTTGAAGGAAAAGGACACCATGTGCGAAATGAGTTGAATCACAACATGTCCAAAAGCCAGTGCCTGTAAAGGAATGGGTTTGGGTTATTGCTCTTGGCAAGTATAATTTACTCTTCTGTGATGGCAGAATTAATGCAGAAAAATACAGAGATTTGAGAGTGATGTGCTGCCTTCAAGACATCGTCTTTTCCAGGGACGCTAATTTATTGTTTAACAAGACAATGCAAAACAAGCCAAATCATAAACAGGACTGAAACTGAAATGTACATCCTTTCCAATCGTTTTTTCAGGTTCTTTGTTTTTAAACATTTCCCCTGCATTTGTGGACAAACTGGAGATCATCTGCCCATCTTTGCTCCTCAGAGACTTTCCTGGATGCTGCTTTTGTACTAAATCCTGATTATAATAACCCGTTGACATCACCTATGTAAAATCACATTATTATTTATTTTTTGACGTCATTACTAGTTCTAGTGATCATTCACAAATAAAATCCATTCAGTATTTTTTAGTAGTTAATAGTTAATAGTATTTAATAGTTTTTATACCTTCTGCAATGAAAGTCGAAGCAAAGTTTGGAGTTGTTATTGTCCCATTGGATGTGTGTGAAATGTTGGTTTTTCCTGCCTTTATTTGTCTGTAGATTGGTGAGCTTGAGAATGGGGGATCGGGGGATTCATGAACTTGTGAAACACATCTCTAAATGGAGCAACATGAGAAAAATAAAGTAAGTTCTCATTTATTGCTGTGATGATGCAGCCAAATCCGGTTAATGGGAGCAGCCGTTTAGATCAGATCGAATCCTAAAGTACCGAAACAAATCCTATTATATACCTGTAATTTTTATTTGCTTATTTGGTCCAAAATACCATTTAATCGGACCAAAGAACGTGAGAAGCGAATAAGAAAAAGAAGCCACAAGTCGTCACTTAGAGCGGATACAAAGCGGGT